>VCCN01001705.1:203202-225645 GCA_006491835.1 Architeuthis dux
GAATTGGTACTGATTTAGGATCTTACTGATTTGTTAAAAACAAATTAATAATTTTGAAATCTATTTCATTTCTATGTATACATTTGATTTTTAATCATGTTTTATATTTTTTATCATATTTAGGTAGAATTATAATTTTCCCTTTTCAGCATAAAAAGATAAAACAATAGGAGCTACTTTGGATAGGTTTATCCATGCACAATGACCAGTTATTTTACTAACAGAAAAAAACGTTTTATCATAATAATTATATTCTCAAATATTTGTTAATTTTAAAATAAACATTTTAAACAGAGTTATAAAAGATATATTCTTTTGTGCTCCAACTTTGAAAACTAAGTTGGATTTTTGATTGTGAACCAATCCAGTTTATAAATACAGTAAGTTATTCTTTTTGAATATAAATGTTTTCATTAACAATTTTAATTGACTGACATTCTTTTGAATGTTAAGCTATGCAGAAAAAGAGAATTCATTTAAAATTTTTGAAGTTATCTAAAACACGAAGTACATTAGTTTGTCAAAGAGAGGTTTAAATAATTTTCTGATTTACACTTTTCTCATGGTATGGGGTCCATAAAATCGAATAACATTTACCAGAAATTAAATTCTTATTTTCTGCATGCTCTATGTTATTAGAAAAACATGAAATATTAACAATATTGATCATACCTGGTGTGTGAACTCTGTTGATGTTCTGCGTTTTAGAGGTGAACCTCTTTGTCCACTTCCAAATTCCTCCCCAAGATGAGATATTCTTCTTGCCTCTGTGAAGTGACTGCTCTTTGTTTTGTCTTGTTCTAGTATTGCTCCAGAAACATCAGTGCAAGAACTTGTATGGTGGGAAGGACAAATTAAATGTCTTTGTTCACTGACACATCTATGAGGAGTAGTTATTTCTTCTTGTGGAATATGTCTCCGATGGCAATAACGTAGGATGCATATTGATGTTGAAGCAGTAATAATAACTGACACTGTCACAGCTATCAATGTAATAATAACCACTAAATTAAGGTGTATTTTGACATCATTTTGTATATGTACAGCATTTAATAATTCAAATGCTGTTTTATTGCTCACAGTCAAGGACAAAAAAATTGTAGTTGTTGTTGATAAAACTGGAGTACCACTATCCTTGACCATAAATTCTAAGTCATATGTACCAGCATCTTGTTGGGTAACCACACGAGTGAAAGATAAGAGACCAGTGTAAGGATTGATTGTAAACAACTGTTTGCTATTGCCTGAAGTAATTCCATATTTGAGAAAAGCATTTTCTCTACTGTCACTGTCTGAAGCTTTAAGGACTGTGATGTTTTTTGTGTGATGTGGATAGTACAGTACATCCATTGTGAAAGGATTGATACGAGGAAATGTAAAATATGGAGCATTATCATTTTCATCATTAACCTCAACAATGACATTCACAGAGTTATTTAATGATGGTATTCCATTGTCTTTGACAAAAACCTGAAACCTATAAATATCTTGAAATTCATGATCTAATGAACTGATGGTTGAAATCAATTCATCTTCAGTGATTTGAAAAGGTAGAAATTCCTTATTGTTTGTCCGTAGAGAATAAGTTAGTCTACCACCAGGACCTAGATCTGGATCTGTAGCATTGATGAAACCAACAGGAATTTTTGACTTCTGATTTTCATCAATCTTAAATCTGTATATTTCTTTGAAAAATTGAGGCCGCACATCATTAACATCCTTTATATTGATAGAGAATCTTTTTTCTGCATAAAGTGGTGGAGATCCTTGATCATGACATTTGATGATTATGTTGAGGTGATCTTCTGTCTCTCTATCCACTGGACTTTTCAAAATTATTTTATACTTTTTTAAGCTTAAACTCTGAAGTTGAAATTTATCATGGTGCAGATCACATCTAATTTCTCCATTCTGTCCTACATCATGATCAGTTACCTTCACATAAGCAATGAAACTGCCAACGTCAATGTCCTCAGAAATTATGGTTGTATTTGCTGTGGATCCAAAAACAAAATTGGTGTCTATGGTTGGAGGGTTATTCTGCTGGTTTACTATATTTACTAAAACCATTGCAATTGTATTCAGTGGTGGATTTCCTCCATCTGTGGCTTCAATATATAACTTGTGTATTAATTCTTGTCCCAAAGAAAATTTTTTCTGTAAGAATATTTTCCCAGTATTTTTATCTAGCATGAAATGCAACTTTGCTATGTCAGATGTTTTTGAGCTGAAGTGATAAGTAATTCTTCCATTTTCCCCAGAATCTAAATCTTTTGCTGAGACAGCTATAACAGGTATACCTCTTTCAAGTTCATTATTCACTGATATATTGTAACCTTTTGGAGAGAATACAGGAATGTTATCATTTACATCCATAACAGTGATATGAATATCTAAAGTACTTTGTTTATAAGGAGATCCTTGATCTTTGGCAATCACCTGGATCATGTAAGAGTCTTTAAGTTCTCTGTCTAATCTTTCCTTTAACAATATGCTGAGATCAGATGTGCCATCTACTCTTTCTAAAACAGCTAAAGTGAAAGGTTCATCTTTATTTTTTTTAAGTTGATAAGTAATCTGAGAATTTATGATTCCAACATCTTTATCCACAGCATTGGGTATTGATCTTTTAGCGCCTTTTCTATCATCTTCAGAAAATTCTATACTGACTTGTTTGTCAGGAAACTCTGGTTGATGATCATTGATGTCTTGTATGACCACTTTGATTTCTAATAGCTTAATAAAAGATGTTCCTTTACGAATTGCTATATCTATCATTTGAAAACATTCTTTTTCTCGTTTGCACATAGATTCAGCATCTAATATTTTAGTAGTGTACAGTTTCCCTTTGTTTTTTGAAACATGAAAGAGCTGTGAGTTTCCATCCTGTTGTAGTAGAGTAAATGTAATTAAGTTGTCATCTTGAGATGTTTCTCTATCCATCAATTGTAAATCATCAGCAATGTCACCAACCAAAGTTCTTTGGCTCCTTCCTTCTTCTATGTAGTAGGTGAGGTCTACACATAAACATCTGTGTATCACAAATAATATTACATATTTTGGTACATACATCTTTTTGTTAGATCTGTTAAAAAAAACAAAAATAATTTTCATTAGTCACATGAATTGACTTCCTATAGCATAGCTGATACATATAAATAAAACCAAACTTATTGATATACTAACAGTTTTCTTTAATTTCATATCTATTTTATGAGTTTGAACTTTTTGTATTGCCTTCAAATAAGAAAAAATAAAACAGATTTTTAGTCAAAAACCAGAAATTCATTTGATAAAGTAGCCACCTTAGTTTCAGATATTATTTCATCCAGGTTATCAATTTTCAATGAAATTGTAATGCAGTTAGCTCATTCGGGGTTATCAATTTTAACTAGGTGTCTAGTTACCAGATTAGAATCCAATCTCATTCCTGAATGGAACACTTCTAATGCGTTATTATTTGTTTGGTTATCCTTTGAATAACATGTGATCACCATTGTATTTCCTTTAGCCATGTACATATCAAAGAAGTAAATTATGCCGTTGAATCTATGAGTTAGATTATAAAACTAAACATAATTAGATTATACATGAATGTTCAAAAGTAGATACTTTAATAAATATACTTCTCTGAACCACATTAATGTAGGTAAAGTTGATTGTATCTCAAGTATAAGGCAGAATTAACAAAACTATGCGTTGTAATCTCTATGGATTTAATTATTTGATTGAATTATTTTGGGTCTTTAGGGAAGGAATTTAACATGAAAGAGATGGAAAATAAAGTTGTCTGTGGCTGCTATCTTCTTAGATGCAATGCTGGTGATTGAAAAGCGTATAAAGGTAGTCATGGTTATCTGCATTGAACTGTGATAAAGAACCATCATTTCTTAGCTGATTGCTAGCCTCTGCTTGTCATGCAGTATTTAAAGGAAAATTTCCTCTTTTGTCTTCTTTTTCTTCTGGTGCATTAAACTTAATTCTTTCCCCCCTTTACCATGATCACTTTTGATAATGTGTTGTATGCACTTGAGAACTACCATTCACAAACTCCATAAAAGGCCGCTGCTTCTATCTGTGGACTTTTCTATGTGTGAGCTTTGCTGTGAATCTAATTTCTTCACTTTGATTATTGCCTCAGTGGTATGATTTGCTATGCAAATATTAATAATATCCTTTTAATTCAGTAAAAACACAAATGTGAGAAAGATATCTTTTACAAATTATTTGCAGAATTTTCAGCATGTCATTTCAGACTCATTTTTATACCCTTATAATTATTATGCCCAGTGTTCAATTTATCATCGCTAAACCCAAAAGTGTTTCTTTTTTTCATTGAATTAAACACTGATTTTATAAATTGTCATTCATTCATTCTATGCCAGGAGAACATTTACAGGTAAATAAATCCTTTTTCTTACATGTTAACTCTTTAAAAACACCTAAACATACATTCTGATTGTAAAGCTTTGACATTAACTATCAAATGATGGAATAGTGTAAAAATGTTACATTAATTAATAAATTATTGTTTTTGTGTTGGAAAATCCTATGATATATTTGCAGTCAAGCATTTCAGTGTATTTGTTATAACAGTTACATGTAAAAATAATTCTTTTCAACATTATCTCATCTGTAACTGATACTTAGATTCTTTCTTCAACTTTTCAGCGTAAAATAAATTTATTTCAATTTAAATTCTTAATAAGCTTGTTCAATCACATGATAGCTAATTTAATATGCTACATACAGCAAATATTTTCTTCATGTTTGGTATTTTGCTGTTGTTGGTTGTATAAACAAACTAAATGATTTATTATGAGATAAAATATTTTGTTAAGCCAAAATATCACAACAATAGAGTTACCTCCTCACCCCCATTTTGATATTAGTTACTTTGGGATGTAACCCACGTGGCTACCCAGTTTAGATCCAAACTAAGGATTTGGACTGACAGCATATTATTCATCCAAAGACATAAAAAAAAATGGAGATTTTAGTAAAATTTCTTGTTATATTAACTGAGGGAAATTTTTTTAAGTTAAAAAAACTTAAAAAGGAAATGTCTTCTTTTATAAATATTTTGATCATAAAATCACAGTAAACATTATTGAGTACTCTAACTGCACTTACAATTGTATGTAGAATATCATTTGATTCAAAATATAGATAGATTTTTATGCAGCTAAATGATTAAAGATCAAGATTTATAATGATCAAAAAAGTCATTTTGAATTTATATTTACTTTGTTTAAGATAATTTATTTGGAAAAGAAAAGACTAACAGTTGATATAAATTCAATTAAGCGAACACAAAATCTGTTCGATTACTATGAACAAATTATGATCCCTGACTAAATATCAATTATGACCCATACTAACATTCATATTATATACTGATGCATCCAGATGAAACCATAAAGTAATATTAAACATTATTTAGTGTCTTCACTCCAGCTACAAATATGAATACAGACAAAATGTAATAATTTTAAAATGCTCTATATTTGCCACATTTATTTAACCAGCAGTACAAAATGGTATAACTTAGAATAATTCTAAGAACATACTGAAAAAACACCTGTACCTTAAACAAAATTGGAGCACAAAAATACAGGATAAAATGAAACATTAATATAAATATAGTATTATCCATTTTTATCAGTTTTAGGAGTTATAAAAATAAAATCTAAATAGAACTCTTTGACAATAATTCCCATTCATTGACACTGAACATGTAATTCATTATTATAAAAACAAGTACAGTAAGTAATTTATAAAGGTAAAAAATATGTAATAAATAAATAAATTAAAAGACCAAAGCCTGAAGATTTTATTTATATATATTAAGAATGTTTAGAGAAAGTTGCAGCTGTCCACTGCTAATAAAAGTAATCAAGATAAACATCCAATATATAGGACCTACTAGACTTATAATGTTATATAAACATACATACAATTGATGATGTATCGTAGAAGTATTTTTGAAATATGCCAAGGAAATGTATTTCTGTTTTATTCTGTATACTAACTGAACTAGATCATATATGAATGAAAATCAAAGCTTATATTTCATTGATGGTATATACTAATATATCAATATATATATAAAGAGAGACAGACAGTGTTTTGTCTGTAGAAATAACTGAGAGAATCAACATTTAATCACCAGATCAGCATTAAAATCAAATGGTATGCTTCAGTCTTTAGTAGCTGATTTCATTATTGGATTGTGTCCTGCCTGGCAAACAGATGATATTTTATGTATACAGAATGTCAAAAATAAAACTAATAATCAACAAGTGTAATGGCATGTTTGCTTTTCTCTAAATATTTGCTTCAGGGATAACTGATTATAGAATATGGTAATATCTACAGCTAAGTGCCATTATCAGGTTATTTGTATTCAAAGACAAATAAAAGATTCATAAAAACATCAACAGCAACTCACCTGTGATGTTAAATCCAGTGAAGTCTGTGGTGAGATGTGATGTACGGCCTTGTATAGAATTCTGTTTACTACTGCTGCTGTGTGACAACAGCAATAGGTGTGTGTGTGCATGTGTGTAATAGCAGTTTGTAGTCCTACCAAGTGTCTTGTGTGTGTGTAATGGCTGCACTAGTCATTGCCAAACTGATTAAATGAAGACAGGATCTACCTTATGTGAAACACTCACATACCCACACACATGGTCATTCATGTATATATTTACATACATATGTGTGTAAATATAGATACATAAATATATATATATATCATGTGTGTGTGTGTGTGCGTGCGTGTGTGTGCGCATGTGTGTGTGAGAACATGTATGTTTGTGTGCATGCGTGTGTTTGTACATGTGTGTTTGTGTGCGAGTATGTGTGTGCATGTGTTATATGTCTAGCATAGCCAGTGGTTTAATGAAACAAATATAAGTTCAGACCTCTTTTTCAACAATCCATTGCTTAGATGTAATTTTTCTTCTATCAGGATCTACATCTGTTTTTCCATCAATGTCGAGACATATTGCTAACACATGAACAACCTGTAAAATGTGAAACCATAATATTATATTTTATATTATATTTTTGTTTCGTTTAAAAAACAGATTAGTACACATGTATACACACAAGAACATATATACATAAATATACTCGCATGAGCAGATGTATATAAAATAAATAAATAATATATTAAGGATAGATAGATATATTGGTTCATTCATATTTCAGAATTGATCCTTTACAATTTCATATATATAATCTTCAAATATAAATTTTATGTAAGAGTTTTTTTTCCCATTTTAAAAATTTTAACTAATGTTTTTATTGTCTGCATTAGTATCTTATCAAGGGTTCAGATTTTACTTACCAGCTATATATTAACTGCTGATTACACAATTTTGAGTACAACTTCTAGAATCTAGGTCAGCAGTAATATTCTCTAGAAATCAATATCCTGTATGCCTACTTGTCAATACACAATCTGAGTACCACTTCTGGAACCTGGGAAATCTAGGTCAATGGATATCTTCTCCAGAAATCAATAAATTGTATAGAAATCATTGCAGCTTTCTTCTCTTTTTGGTCACTTTTCTCTCTCATAGTCTGACCTTTTACATAGAGCGTCATTATTTTCTCTGTGTTTATTTGATAAAAAGAAATATTCTTTGCGCTGTATAATTATGAAATTATTGGATGTTGATAAATAACTTTTATTTGTAATACATTTTCAAAGCATTTTCAGTATTGTTACCTAGTATCGTAGACATGCTGCCTCCATGTAAAGTAAGTATTAACATGTATGAATGGGTATTTTTCTCTCTAGTTTTTTCCTATTTTGGAGAAATACTTTTCCTATTTTGGAGAAATTATTTTAGCACAATAAGAAACTGATATTTCTATAACATTATTTATGAGATTTTCATTTTTTCTTTTTGTCCTCACACAAGATAAGGTGATAATTTGATGAATGATAAAATAGTTGCCAAAATAGGATTAAGTCAAAAATTTTAATGATTATTTAAATTTTTTGTCATTTGTTAAAATATCAGTAAGTTTTGAATAGACCTGGAATATGGGCATAGGCATTTTATAGACCTATTGCTTGTATCAGGTATATTTAATCTGGTAAGTGTGGCAAAGGTGGTAGTGGTCTAGAGTATGAATTGCGGCAGCTAGTAACTGGTAAATTCCTTAGCTGTCTATGTGAGCCAAGAGTACCACTGTCCATTGTGGCAGAATTTTTGCTGGTCACATGTGTGCCTTGGCTGATGTTTGGGGTGTAAAAACACCTTAGAAAAACACTTGTTTCACTTGGGTAGTTGATTGTCTGTCCTAAGGATCTCAAATCTGCTCTATGGAATTGGTCGGATTGAGGTGAAGAAGAATTGCAATATTCAGATGTGAACAAATCTGAAAAGGTAAATAGATATAAATAGTCATTAAGGATGAAATTTTTACCTCTATCAAGTAGTACAAAGGTTTAAAAAAAATAGCTGCATGAAGGTTAAACTATAAGACATCATGTTTTCACTGGAGCAGAATCCTTTTATAGTCCTTATCTATATATCTATCTACCTGCATGTGTGTATTGACCACCTCAAAATATAACAATAAAAACTAAATAAAAACATCTACCAAAATGTTACTTAGTATGTTTTAATTAATTTTAGTTTAAAAAATATTCATTTTAATCATGATTTGCAAGAAAAATATAAGGAATATATATATACGCATACACGCACACACATACACACATATACAGAAAAATCCAAGACAAAACAGGAGTGTATCAGTGAAAGAATTCTTCATTTCTTTCATTCTTTCATTCTAATATTTTTTTTGTTTGGTACTTTTTTGGTTAATATGTGTTATTCTCGCGAACTAGTTTCGGCCACTGGCCATCAGTGGTTGGGTTGGAATGGGTGCAGAGCTCTTCTTGGCTCTGATATGATAGCGGCCTCCTGGTGGGTGGGTTGGGTTCGTGTTACTGGACATCTCATTATTCACCCTGTCTGGCTGAGCAGAATTGGCGTCATCAAACCATTTTGGTCCATGGGTAAAGGTGTTTATGCTGTTTTCTATCAATGTAATGTTAAGTGATTTGTGCGCGTGTGTGTGAGGATTAGTTAGTGTGTTAATGGTATATACTTTTCTTGTTCTTGTTACATACCTGGTTTCTCTTCACCTTTTCTTAGTTCTCCTTCATTCCATCCATGACCACCATCTGATTGATAAGATTTTGTTGATCTCCAATTATTATAAGAAGGAATCATAATTGCATTTTTTTCATTTCCAGTTGGAACTTCCTGAATGCACCTCTGTTTCCAATAAAAAAGACATAGTTTTTAACACTGTGTATGATGATATAATATATACATTTTTTAAAAATTAATTAACATCTTTTGAAACAAAAAAATAAATTTAAAAAGCAATGAAGAGGAAATATGAGAAAAGGATAAAGCTTTTTTTTCAAGGAGAGATATCAATTGATATTTTGAAAAGTTGATTGAAATTTACTTACAATTAGTAAAAGGCTAGAGAGTTCAAAATTGAATTGAATTTTTTTATAAACACATTCATTCTTCAAAGGTGATACAACTAGTAAAGGATATGCATGTAGAGGATGAACTGAGAAATATTCTATCTGATTGATTAATTAATTGAGTGCATGTATTTCAGACAACGATTCAATTAAAGTATGTTTCACATACTGTTAAAAACACGACCATAAAACTAAACGCAATAGAAACTAATCTTAAAATCACTGAGATATTGGTAAAGTTTCTGTTTTATGTTGAGTTATCTACTTTTCTTTATTACCTCTGCCAACAAAGTTGGAGAGGTATATGTATACACATCTGTCTGTCTTTCCGTCTGTCTGTCTGTCCACACAATATTTCCGAAAGTACTCAATAGATTTTGGAGCGGATCCAGGGATTTTTTTTTTTGATTAAGAGATATTTTTCCGTTTTTTTTCTTTCTTTCTTTCATACATTTATGTATACACTTATGTCTGTCCACACAATATTTTCAAATGTTCTCCATGAAATTCTGTGGAAGGGTGGGTCATACAATAAGAAAGAAGTGATTAAAATCTTTCTGTTTATCCGTTTTTCCATCTGATCACATAATATCTCCAAAAGTGCTCAAAATTTGGGGGCAGATCCAGTAATTTGTTTTTGATTGAGCAAGTGTACTATTTTTTATGTAGAAGCTATTGAGACTTCAAGCTATATTTTGCAAATCTTTAATGTTTAACTATACAACCCTGTGACTCATTGGGTCACTAATCGGTGTGAGCATGAATGCAAACTGCTGCAGATCACCCAGACCTTTTTGAATTCTTTAAGTTAGCACATTTTAGGGGTATCTTAATTCAAAACTTATATTTCTTGTTTTGGAAAAATAAGTCCAGTTCAGCATTATAGCTACATCATAAATAGAACACTGCATGCAAAATTTTGGGTTTCAGAAAATTTATTTCTCAATGAAGCCAAGGGAAATAACTAAAATACTTCAAAGTCTGTATGATGTATTGAAAGTAAGGGTCTAGTTCAGCATTATAGTTACATTGTGAATAGAATCCCACCCCAAATTTCATGTTTTGGAAAAAGGATTTCTTAATGAAGTAAAGAGAAGTAACTGAAATACTTCAAAGCCGTAGTTTTGTACGACGGATGGAAAATAAGGGTCTAGTTCAGCATTATAGTTGCATCATAAATAGAACCACCCCCCCAAAACATAATGTAACAGTTGCAAATCATCCTGAATTTTTTTTCCATTCTTGAAGTTAGCATATTCTAGTGGTACATTGATTCAACCACTGGCTATAATGCACCGTTTCAGCTACTTAGAGGGCACAAACAAACAGAATCAGACTTTTAGTATTATATAGATTAACAGTTGTTGCTCAATCAAGATATTCTTACTGTGTATAACATTTTAAAAAACATATTCTGTATTTATAGATTTTTTAATTTTTTTATTTGTTGCTGATACTTTGATAATGTTGCACCATATGCTCTTTCATCATGTTCAGTTAATTACTTTTTTCTTTTTAATATGGATCCATCTCATGCTCAAAGCTTAATCCTAAGTGCCACAAACTAAATGTTAGGTTACCCAAAAATGTTGTTTTGTTTTTGTTGTTAGATGACATTAGGAGCACTTAGTTTTAACTATTCAAAAAATTGCTTTTGATTGTATTGTAACAACTGTCACATCAGCATGCATTTGAAAAATTATTTTTCAACATTGGCATATTTTTATTTATTGATTCTAACATTGAAGATGGAAGAAAATATGCAACATTTTCGGCATATTATGCCTTTTTATTTTAAGAAATCAAAAATGCAACTCAGACACAAGTAATGATTGAACATGTCAAAAGTGGTATCTGAAAAACCACTTTTGATTGACCTTAGAGCTACCTTTTTGCACATTTTGGTGTCTCTCAGATTCTTACTTACTGAGTTTTAGGCTAAAGAACAGGTGGGGGTTGCATTTTGAAAATGCGATTATATCTAGAATTATCTAGATTTTCATGCCATTTATCTAGAAAAATATCTAGATATCATTGATTTTCGGCTCTTGTTTGCAACATTGACCTTCTTTTATGCATTTTGGAACTATTATGGGGCTGTCAATGGGACTTTGACCAATCTCATGATTGACCTTAGGGCTACCTTCTAGCACATTTTGGTGTCTCTTACTTATTGAGATTTAGGTCAAAGTACAGGTGGGAGGTATATTTTGAAAATGTGATTATATCTAGAATTACCTAGATTTTCATGCCATTTATCTAGAAAAACAATGGAAACACATTTTTTCTCCCAACCACCAAAAAAACCTCAAAAAAGCTTGGCTTTTTGGCTTTTTTTCTATGTGAAAAAACCAATGGACTATATTTCATGTATGTTTTGTTGCTTAAACATAATGAAAACAGAAACAAATTATGGTGGGTGATGAAAGCTGAATACTTTACAACAATGTGGAATGCAAGAGATGGTGGGGCAAGTGAAATGAACCACCATCCACTGTACCAAAGGCTTGTCTTTATCCAAAGAAGTTGATGCTATATATATGGTAGGATTGGAAGAGCCCTCTATTATGAGCTCTTTCCAGAGAACTAAACAACTGTTTTTGAACAAGTACTTCCCCCATAGAGAGCATTTCTTTCTTTTTTGCTGATCAGGCAAAAATTGTTACAGCTTGCCTGAAAAGTTTCCAGTCATGTGCTGTATTCACTAGATACTGCACATTTGGACTAAAATCTATTCTGGTTTTTGCAGAATCCTCTTAATTAAAAAGAATTCAATTCCCTGGATGATTGCAAAAGGCACTAGAGAAGTTCTTAGCTGAGAAAAATAAAAAGTTATGGGAGGATAAAATTATGAAGTTGCCTGATAGATGGCAGAAGATAGTAAATATGTTGTTCAATAAAGTTAATGTTGAAAATGAAAAAAATGTCTTTTATTTTTACTTAATAGGCCAAACAAACTTTTTGGGTAACCCAGTACCAGACAGCCGGGATACCTATGTGTCCCAAGCATCTAATATTTAGTGAATATTTCATTGAAATTCATTGAGAATTTTGGAGATATCATGTGGACAGACATGAACTTTTGCCGATATCATGTGGTGGGGACATATAACTATGATGGAGAGGAGGTAATTTTGCATGGATCCCCCCAAAAATTTAATAATTTCTTCTGTAGCCTATTGTCCACACTTTCACAAAATGTCATTGAAATTCTTTGAGGATTTCTGAAAGTTTGGTGATATATGGTTTGGACATATAACTATGACGTAGGGGAGGTAATTGTGCATGAATCTGCCCCCAAATTCAATCAGTTCTTCCATAGCCTATTGTCCACCCTTCCACAGAATGTCATTGGAATTCATTGAGAACATTTGGAGATATCATGAGCTTAAATGTATGGGGAAAAAATGGAAAAATATCTCTCAATCCATACAAATCTCCATACAAATCTCCTGTATCGGCCCCAACTCTTCCTTACACCATTGCCCACCCATCCACAAAATTTCATTGAGTACTTTTGGAGATATCTTGTGGACAGACAGGCAGAAAGACAGACACAACCGAATACATATACCACTCAAACTTTGTTGGCAGAGGTAATTATTAGAAAACACTTTTAAAAAGTTTTTTACATAGTTAAAGAAGAGTTTTTTTAGCATGATTTTCCCAGTCAGTCAGTGAAGAATTTAAAAAAATTCAATGAAAAATTATCCCTAATTAATAAAACATAAAACATAATTTAAAAAATTTTTTTCAAGAATTACATTTATTTAAAAAGTTAGGTTAAAAATTAAAATTTGATCCGAAAAATTCCCAAACTGATTTTATTTGCCTTTATTTCCTATGAGACTTTATGCAAACTGTCTGCTATACTAACAAGACAGCAAAATTGTTTTATCTTCTATGATGTTTTTTGTCATTATTTTATTTTGACTAGCCTTTTGTAACAAACTCAGATGAATTATTCAACTGATACAGACATATCACCCAGTGCTCATTAATTGCAAAATTAGTAACAGTAACTGACTTAGACTTGATTTAAGTTTTAAAAGTGTTTCCCAAAGGACTTGGGAATTTGGATACAGAGATAGGCTGGAGAAAATTCATACTCCTCTGAGGAAAATAAATTTGCAAACAAAAGATTACCCTCCAAAATAGGACATTACTTGTTAGGCATTATAACACAAATATCTATTTTCTAATGTATATAGAGATCAATGCTTGAAACTTGCATATTGGGGATACCTGTAAACAGTTAGCTGCCAGAGTAACCAAAGTAACTAGTCGAGTTAGAAACAGTAAACTAATGGTTTCCTTGGTTGCTAGTGATACATTTAGTATTCTAGATATTATAAAAAATATCTTGTGTTGACTTAAATGATTCAAACATTTTATATGGCAAGGAAAACAATAAGCTAAACGTATAAAATCAAATGCATAATTATAGTTTGCAATATTCTTTACAGTAATATGAAATTAATTAAAATGACTGCTGAAAAGAAATGTGGGAAATATGTCTACAACTAATTTCTATCTTAACCATCAGTACATTATTTTCTTTAATCTAAAACACCAAATAGTTGCTTTATTTTTTTGTAATTGTATCGTTTACAAATTCATGTTAATTAATCTTGAAGGTTTTGTCTTTTTATAGTTACTATCATTAATTTTATTGTTGGATTCTTTCTCTGAAACATTCTTTCCAAACATTAACTTTTAAAAAAAAGTAAAAATGGTACAATACAGAAATTAATGTTTTCAAAAACATAATTATTATTCCAGTTAAGTACACTTTTGTCCAGTTTCATGGCATTTGATATTAAGTTCATAAGCTTTTAAAGATCATTATTACAGGTATGATATATATTTTTAAAATTTAAAGTGAATTACAGTTACAGTATCTCGAATTAACTTTGCAAATTCCCAAGCCTGATTCTATATTCTTTTGCAATCATATGAATTTCTGTTTTGTAAAAAACATTAGTGTTATATGTTATGTTTTAGGAATTATAAATGTCAGCCTCATGTTTATTTTTAAATTAAGTATGTTTTATTATATTATTTTTTTCTAATTAATTTTGGACATTATAAAGGATGAGTTCAATAATCCTGTAAGTGATATTAACATTAGGCTTAAGACTGTTTGCATTTGAAATTTAAAAGACAAAAAAATCATTGTTACACTACCCCTACTAAAAAATATAAAATCGTATACATACAAAATAAAAATATACCTAATAAATAAGAACCTGAGACACATATAGCACATGACAAAATAATGTGTGGAACAATTTATAAGTTAAAAGACAAAATGATCTCTACACATAATTACATGGGGACTTTGAACTGTACTAGCAATGAAATGGTTGCCAAGATCAGTCAAATCTTTAAGGTACTGAATTAATATTGATAAGAAAAACATGAAAAGTAAATCCAAATCATTTATAATCCATAAAAGAAAATCAAATTATTTTAATCTTTATTACAGTTTTTGATCTGTTATTTAAAATCAGAAAAGAAAAACAATAAAAACCATGTAAATAAGAATGATTGCATAAATTTGTATTTCCAGCACATACATAACTAGAAAGCACTCAGAGAGGATATACCTCTGTCAACACTGCTAGAAAATCTGAATGAAATTCATTGTGACCTTTTGGAGATATCATGCAGACAGGAAAATAAAACTGGCGATATTATGTGTTTTGGACATATAACTACGACGTGGGGGAGGTAATCGTGCATGGATACCCTCCAAAATCTAATCAGTTCTTCCTTTGCCTATTCTCAACACTTCCAGAAAAACTGAATGAAATTCCTTAAGAACCTTTGGAGATATCTTGCAGACAGGAAAAAATGCAAACCAACAAACAAACAAACACGCAGACGCAACTAAAAACATATACCTCTTTACAACTTTGTTGACAGCGTTAAACAAAGAGACGCGACCAAAACCATATACCTCTTTACAACTTTGTTGACAGAGGTAAACAAACAAATCAACAAAGAGACGCAACCAAAAACATATACCTCTTTACAACTTTGTTGACAGTGGTAAATGAAAACAATACTAAAGATGATTATACTCTAGTACTTACCTGATGTGTAATTTCTGTAGAAGCATGTGACTTTAAAGGTGAGCCTCTGTGTCCAATATTAATTTTGTCTTGTTGGGATACTCTTCTGGGCTCAGTGAAATGAATATTGCTTGTCTTATCTTGAGCAGATACAGCTGCAGGGACATCAGGCCATGAGCTTGTATGGTAAGAAGGACACATCAAATGTCTTTGATCATTAGGACATCTATGTGGAGTATTCATTTGCTCTCCTTGTGGAATGTTCCTTCGATGGCAATATCGCAGAATACATATTGACATTGAAGCTGTAATTATCACAGACACAGTAACAGAAATCAGTGTGATGATAATTACTAAATTAAGATGTATCTTTTCATCAGTTTTTATTTGAACAGAATTTAGAACTTCAAATGTTTTATTACTTACAGTCAGTGTTAAAAACATTGTAGTCTTTGCTGATTGAACTTGGGTACCGCTATCTTTTACAAGAAACTCTAAGTCATAAGAACCTGCATCTTGTTGGGTGACTACTCGAGTGAAAGACAACAAACCAGTATAATGATTGATAGTAAATAATTGTTTGTCATTGCCAGAATTTATTTCATATTTGAGAAAGGCATTTTCTCGGCTATCACTGTCAGAAGCTCTTAGAACTGTGATATTTTTTGTGTGGTGTGGATAATACACTAGATCCATAACAAATGGGTTAACACTTGGAAAAGTGAAATATGGGGCATTATCATTTTTATCACTAACCTCCACAATGATATTTACTGTATTATTTAAAGATGGAATCCCATGATCTTTAACAAGAACCTGGAATTTATAGATATCCTGCAGTTCATGGTCTAATGAATTGATAGTTAAAATCAATCCATCTTCTGTTATTTGGAATGGTAAGAAATGTTTATTGTTGGTCAGCAAAGAATAAGTCAGTTTCCCTCCAGATCCCAAATCTGGGTCTGTAGCATTGATTGTTCCAACTGGAATGTTTGATCTCTCATTTTCATAGATTCTAAATTTATATATCTCTTTCGAAAACTGTGGTTTCACATCATTGACATCCATCACATAGACAGAAAATTTACTCATACTATGCAGAGGTGGGGATCCTTTATCTTGACAACTGATAATAACATCATGGTGATCCTCTGACTCTCTATTAACAGGACTCTTTAGAATTACTTTGTACTTCTTTGTGCCTAAACTCTGAAGCTGAAATTTATCATGATGGAGGTTACATTTAACTTCTCCATTCTGTCCTAAATCATGATCAGTTACCTTCACATAAGCAATAAAGCTACCAACTTCAATATCCTCAAAAATGGTAGTTGTATTTTCTGTTGATGTAAAAACAAAATTTATATCTACACTAGGTGGATTATTCTGCTGATTAATCACATTCACCAAAACCTTTGCAATAGAACTTGAAGAAGGGCTGCCTGAATCTATAGCTTCAACATACAGTTTATGTGATAATTCTTGTCCTAATATAAACATTTTCTTTAGCATAATCTCCCCAGTTTCTTCATTCAGGTCAAAATGAGCTTTTGCTGTTTCTGAAGTTTTTGGACTTAAGTGGTATGAAACTCTTCCATTTTTACCAGAATCTAAATCATTGGCTGATAAACTAAGCACAGGCATGGCACCTACTTCATTATTAACAGATACATTATAAATGCTTTGAGAAAAAACAGGAGTATTATCATTTACATCTGACACAGAGATGTGAACATCCAAAACACTCTCTTTTGGAGGAGATCCGCCGTCTTTAGCTATTAATTGAATCTTATATGAGTCTTTCAGTTCCCTGTCAAGTCTTTCTTCTAATTTTATACTCAGTTTAGATGTTCCATCTACACTTTTTGAAACTAGTAGTCCGAATGGTTCATCTTTGTTCTTTTTTAACTGGTATGTAATTTGAGAATTGAGAGCTCCAACATCTTTGTCTATAGCATAGGGAATAGTTATTTTAGTTCCTTTCCCATCTCTCTCTGAAAATATAATATGGACATTTTTATCAGGAAACTCTGGTTGATGATCATTGATGTCTTGTATTATTACTTTGATTTCTAATAACTTAATAAATGATGTTCCCTTTCGAACAGCAATGTCAATCATTTGAAAACATTCTTTCTCTTGTTTGCACATGGCCTCAGCATCTAATTGCTTTGCTGTATATAATTTTCCTGTTTTCTTTGAAAAATGAAATAAATGAGAGTTCTTAGTGGCTCCTTTCTGAAGCAGGTTAAATGTGATGAGTCTTTTGTCATGATAAGAAACACTCTCCATGAGATTTGTGTCTGCTGCAATATCTCCCACTTGGGTACCTGGACTTTTTCCTTCCTCCACATAGTAAGTAAGGTCCACACAAAGACATTTTTGTAGCAGAGATAGCAGCATACACACTGGTACCAACATGTCTGTGTTAAGTCTGTTAAAGAAAGCAAATGCAAAATTCCTTTTATCTTTCTGGAATCCTCAAATTGATATTTGTTACATACAATTTTAAACATATTCCTTTATTAGAAAAGAATTTAATAATTACTCACGATGATTATGTATAAAGTTTATACAATTTGATATCTAGTTAAAAATAGAAAATTTTAAATCTATATTTATAATATACTTTTAGATAGAAGTAAGAATTAAAATTTTAAATCAAGTCATTAACTTGTTCATTAACTTTTGTCAGTATTAATATCACACAGATTTTATAAGCACAAGAGTATTCATTGTGGACATGGGGGTAAAAGATTCCCCCAAATCAACATGTATGTTTTTAGATTCAAACAGGAAGCCACAAGTTAAAAAGAAGAACTATTTTCAAAGTAAGCTATGACGACCACCATATAATTTCAAGTAAAGTAATTACATTTTTTATTGACGAATAGAACATGAATAGTTTTTGATACTTTGAATGTTTGTTAAAATGTTGAAATTCTATAATCCTCAATATTTTCAGTGGTTGGAATTGATCAACTATTTTTCATTTTCTATTATATCAAGTGTGATTATTTTGATTTTAATGACATAATTTATAGTTTCTTTTGAGAATAAGGTTCAGTTATTGGCAACTGAGAATAAATCAGAAAATCATACTGATCATAATAAAATGTATGAATCTATATATAATTTTTTAATTCATTCAAATGATATTCTGTAAGATGACATTCAAACATAAAAAGTTAAATTTTCATAATCTTGTAAAAAAAGACTATTATATTCTTATTAAAATATTGTGCCTTGACAGATTAAAATTATAATATAATTAATTTGAAATAATGAGATACAACATTTATCACACAAGTTAAATGTGATACATTTTGTATATCCTTATTAGATATTTTAAATTAATTATATTTTAACTTTAATTTAAATCAATACATAATATTTTGTAAGAATCTAGTAAGGTTTTCTGTTATTTATAAAAAAAATTCTTATATTAGTCTTTTTAAATGTATCTTTCTTTTCATAAAAATACCTTGAATCTATGTTTCTCATGACGTGATAAAACTGTATTAATTAGATTAGTGAAGTAAATATGCAGTCATTAATTCCTCAGAAACCATAGTATTCAAACACTTCCTCTTCTCTTCTTTGACAAACGTTTGTTTAATGCACACACCCCACACATACACACAAATGAAATGCATATATATAAAATTCTTTATGCACAAGACCATATTTTTTAGAGCACTCAACTTGATCAAACTTTCTTCCAGCAATATATTACACCAGCACAGTAACCAGGTGATTATATAGCATCACTGAATGAGGAGAATATCAATTTTATGAAAGCACCAACTTTAGTCTCCTTTTCTCTCATCTTTTGCTGTTAGAAACCTTCAACCAACACTGTCACTAAAACTGTGAACATTGGTTTCTTCAGTTTTCAATTGAGTCTGGCTGGCTATGTGTGTGTTGTGTGTACAGGCTGCACCAATGAAGCTAGAGGGCTGAAAATGTAATCATTTACTCCTTATGTCTAGAAAAAACGTTTTTTTTGTTTTTTTTGAAAATCCCCCCACCCCAAATAGGTTTTAGGAGGGGGGGGTCAATTTACAATGTAATTGTATGCTAAATTGGCTCCTTGGTTTGTGTCCGACAGCATTCACGCTTGTTTTTTTTTCAAAATTCAGACTTTTTTTTAGTGATCACCGCCCAACAAAATGTGAGAGAATTGTTTTATTCATTGATCACCCCTTTTTCCAATTTTTTAATTGATCACTCCCAACATGGCATGCAGCAAAAAGACGTTGGTCACATGATGGTTTCTATTGACTGACTAACCAGCGGTTAAATATTCCCTCTGCCCTCACCCTGTCACACATATATAGGGATGTATATGTACCAAGTCCTGATTTTGCTGAATAGAATAATAAGTAGGACAGTGGCCCAATCCAGTGAAAATAAAACTATTGTATTGCAAGTTCAGCATGCTTACAATGGTGCAGTAAGCTCAATATTAAAAAGAAGAGGCACACTATTTCAGAATTACAAAATCACAGTAGCTTCCTGTTTTATCTGCATATAGATACATGTATGCTACATTTCCCATAAATAAAATATTTTGTAAATGATAATATGGGAAAACTGAATGATGAATATTACATACTTGCAGAAAACTTTCTCTTTTTAATAATCAAAATTTATGCTACAACCAATGCAAGGAAACTCTGCTTAATTTTATTTCATATAGTCCACTTTTAAGATGAAGAGAGACAACAAAAAACAAAAAGAATAACTGGAAATAATAGTAAAAAAGAGAGAAAGAGAAAAGAAGCAAAAATTCAAAAGGTAAAAGCTGACAATAGAGTGAAAAGGGAAAAAAAATTCTACTTTCTTTCTGGGTTAAAGTATTTGTCTGTCATAATTATCAATAACTGAACGATTGTGCACATACACACACACGCGCGCACACACACACAAATTTGGATTCTATATAGAAATTCAAGATAAAAACAATTATCAATACTGACAAATTAGTACATATTTTTGGACTGTAATTCATTTTGGAGAAAAAATTCTACCTCCTAATGCAAAAAAAAACAATCACAGAAGTTAGTCTTGTGCTGGTAAAAATTTGCAGTTCTTTCATGATATCGACTTTCTGATTGTCAGAAAAAAATTCATTTTAAATTGTTGATGCTCATTTAAATATAGCCTTATTATTCATCAGCAAAGAAATTTGATCTCTCAGTGAGTTAAAATTCTTTATAAAATAGATTTTGAAAATTTTTCTTGAAATCCAAGGAGTATAACTGGCACTTTTCAAATAACAACAAAAGAAGAACACATTTATAAGGTGCCTAATTGTCCTAACAATAAGATATAATTAGTAGCATTATATATTAACATAATATGAAATTACTCAGACAGCATAGTTATAACTTTCAGTAAATTTGTCAACGATTGCATTTAAAATTTATACAATATTATAGATACAAGCTCTGTCCGGAAAGTATCCAGCCGTTCTGAATATCTCTAGAACCGGTTGTGCAGGCATAACGTAACTTGCCAACCAAGCAGGAGGGACCTTACTGCACAGATACTCTTCCATGGGGTTACTCAGTCGGCAGTGAGATGCCATTGAGTGAGCTTGTGTGCTGTGAGACCATTGCATTCACAATGACCTAGCGAGTAGATTCTTTCAACAGTAATTTTAGCTTTGGGAAAAACCAGAAGTCGCTGGGAGCCAAATCTGGACAGAGTGGGGGGAGCAGACGGACCTGGATGATGCAATGTTTTGTCAAAAAACTCTGCACAAGACCTGAAGAATGGGCAGGCTCAGTCATTGTGAGTGTGACAGTCACACAGTACACAAGCTCACTCAATGGTGTCCCACTGCTGACTGAGTAAGCCCATGGGAGAGTATATGTTTACACATGCACAGTAAGGTCCCTTCTGATTTGTTGGCAAGTTACATCTAGGCTGCACAACCGGTTCTAGAGATATTTAAAATGGCTGGATACTTTCCAGACAGACCTCATATATGCCAGAAAATAATCTATGACATAAATCAAATAAGGAAGTACTGTTTGACTAAAGCTGGAATCCTTAATAAGTGAATCAATATAAAAAATCAGTAACTGAATTCAAAAATATGTATACAATACTGTAATCAGTGAGTGATAAAAAAATTACCTATATTATTTAATTTAGCCTAGGTCTGTATAGGTACTCAGAAGATTAAAACAGAAATTTCCATTCAGGATAATAATGCTGTTTACTTTCTGAGTTTCTATGAGAGAGTAAATATAATTTAAATGTATACAAGAATGACAAAACTTAAATGATAAGGATATACTACCAACAACACTGAGTCAGCTGGAAAAAATGTTTTGAAACTTTAATTTTACACATCAAAATTTTAAAATGTAGTAAAAGCATTAAACAAAAATTAATATTTTTAATGTATTTTTTCTAATTAAAAAAATAACATGACAAATACTACTAAATTAAATTAAGTCACAGTTGCAAAAAGAAAGGTAAAAGTTTTCCCTGTTATAAAGATATCTAATAATAAAAAAAATCAATGCTTCAATAATTTAAATACTATCACTAGATTGGCTACATTGACTGATTTGTTTTTAAAAACACAAACACTTCTAAAATCCACCAAAAGTTAATTTATAATATAATTTTAAAATTTAGGGTCTATTATCTGCCAGAGGGTTAATAGATAAAAAATCAATTATACACTGATGCCAATTCATTTGCAATTCTAGAAAATAAGACTGAAATATATATAATTTTAATAAAAGAGATGTTCACTCATAGAGTTACAATATCTACATAGACATTTATAAAAATATTTTTAATGTATTCATACCT
>VCCN01001705.1:227381-246033 GCA_006491835.1 Architeuthis dux
TTTTAATTGCAGATTGAATAAATTATAACAATTACTGACACCTGTGTGTGTGATCATCCAAAAAAAAATAATAGTCTTGATCATTGAATTTTAGAAAAAATGTAAGCATATTATTTTCAAAATTAATATGAATAGTTATGTTTCTGGCATATATTGCTTCTTTTGGGTTTAAATTAAACAAGAAAAAGGTTTTTATTCATTGAAAGCTTATATGTATATGTGTGTGTTCATAACCATGCACACACACATTTGAATATGTATATTTCTATCTATCTGTCTATCTATCAGTTTGTTTGATATAGATATATAGATCTATGATTTCTATTTAGATAAATATAGTTCAGTTAGTAGTAATCTTTGTTATAAAATAGGACAGTTGCTCACTGGTAAAGTTCTAAGAATTGAATGTACTGGATGTGAGCCAGGAGTGCCACTGTCAATTGTGGCAGATTTTTTGATTGACTGTATGATTTGGCCAATGTTTGGTTTGAAGAAACACCTAGCAGTGATCATGGCATCACTGGGATGGCTGAATATCTGTTCTATGGACTTCATATCTCTGCTGTGGAATTGGTCAGTTTGAGGTGAAGGAGAATGACAGTATTGGGATGAGAACTGCTCTGAAAAAGTTAAATGCATGTAAACAATTATTAGGGAGACACATGTTATTGATTCTTTAAAAATAGGGGTTAGTGAAATAGAATCAAAGCAAAGTTGCCAGAAACAGATAGTCTAGAGGAGAGGAGTTGATTTTTGAGGCAAGCATGGTATCCTTTTTAATTTCTCTTTCTGTTATACTTAATACAGAATTTATCATGGGTGATTGCTATTGTTCAGTAGGCAAACATCAAAGATTGCTATTCTTCCTGATATGCTATTTGGCGTTTTCAGAAACTAGTTTTATGTATTTTGCTATGTTGAATGTTGCCTTGTCATTCTGTTTCTCTCCTTGTCTCAACTTTGTCCACAATAGCCTCAATAAATATCACTGCTCATTGAATCTACTGAAGAGACATTCATCTTATCTATACACTTTTTTCTTTGGTTGTCTCCAATGCAAATAATGCTGCTGCTTTCTAATTATAGATAAAATGCATGCTTGTCTTTGACAACCGTAAACATGCCATACAGCCTAAACTATGACAAATTAGTAAATAGCTATTTATATAATGCTTTATATATACAAGCATCCAATATTGTTTGTGACTAGATTCAGGACATGTCACAGGACACAGTTTGATATCACTTACTAAATACCTGTCCTGTGCCTCCTTATTACTAACCATGTTTACTATCATTATGGGGAAAAAGTTTAATCTTTGCTTTAAGTTCAAATAAGGAAAATAATAAGTAATATTTTTAAAAAGGTATATAATAGTTAAATATATCATAACCATATATATTCTTCATAAAATGATGATTGGCTGAACAGATTCAAGATATAATGCATATGTGGAATATTTTAATAACTTGAAACAGTGAAATTAATTCATTTTTTTCCATGGATAAAATATCAGGATAGATGCTGGCTGTGTGTGGGTTTATATCCTATTAATTAATTCTTTTTCTTTTCACTGTATGCACTAAACTATCATGTTAAAATAATACAATATTTATCACTACTTATAACTCACACATTACATACTGTTATATCAAAGTATTCAGTTCTGCAATATTAAAAAATAAAAAGTAGGAATACTTATGTCAAATCATTATAGATTTAGAATCAGAACTATTTAACTATTTTGCTGTATTATACAACTTCTTAATATATGAATTTGTTATCACTATCATTGTTCTGTGCCTTTGCAAAATACAGTCAGCACCTTTGATGATTTTTTGGGTTTAAAATTCTTTGGTGTAGAATGGTGCAGTTTTTGACTTCAAAGTTAATAAAGATGATTTATTAAGACTATCTGTTTTAACCCTATTAGTAATCAAATATAACAATTTACAGAAATAATAATACAGGTTGAGTATCCCTTATCCGAAAATCCCAAATCCCAAATGCTCCAAAATCCAAAACTTTGTAAAAGTCACTGTGTATGATTCAAAGACAAGAGATGAGGCTGATTTGAAGGCTTTAATCAACTGAATACAGTAAAAGCTTGGTCATCTTTGTATACATCTTTAGAAACATAAAACTATATTTACATAAAAAATGAAACAAGTCCCAATCAAAACAAATTTATAACATTACAAAACTCACTAGCCAATGAGGGGCGTCTGATGTTCTATTCAGTGATGGTGCCAGCATTTTGTATCAGCCCTGGCAAGGTTCAGCCCCAAAACTATGAAGATGGCAAAGTCTTTATATAAATAATAATATTGCATTAAGATTAAATTTTACGAGTCTGGGCAAGGCCCGGGCATGACTGCTGTGAGTCTGGCCAGTGGTTCTATTGGTACCAGTTTACTACTAACTATCATCACCACCAGATCTACATATTTTTTGCTAATTCTCTCATCTGTGGTACAAAGATATTGTTGAAAATGTCAAGAAAGGCTGCAGATACCCTTATGAGTAATAGTGATAAGAAAAAGACAAAGCATTTACGTTTATCAATAGCACAGAAAGTCAAGCTATAGGAGAAACTGGACAGAGGTGGAACTGTGAAACGTCATACAAAAGAGTATATGTTGGAATGACCACCATCTATGACTTGAAGAAACATAAGGAAAAACTATTGAAGTTCTATGCTGAGTGATGAACAGAAGTTAACGAAAAAAGAAAAGGCAACGCATACAGCTAAAACTGAAGATCTGGATCATGTACAAGGTATGTATGAATCAAATAGTTTTTGTTTTGACTATGAGAGGTATATGTATTCGGTCGCATCTTTCCATCTGTCCATACAATATCTCCAAAAGAACTCAATTATTTTCAAAGAAATGTTGTGGAAGGGTGGGCAATAGGATTGAGGAATTGTCTTTAACTGAGAAAGATTTTTCTGTTTTCTTCCCTTACATTTATGTATTCTCATGACTGTCCACATCAGAATACATATAATGCAACTTTGTTTATGCCTTAAATATTAAAAATATTAAATAAAATTGTAGTATATATATTATTCACTGAAAATCATTATGCATTACTTAAAAGACATTTTGTCTCTTGCTATCACTTTTATCAAACACTAGCAGGGATACCTGGCATTGCCCGGTGGTAACAATAATTGAATATATAACCAAACAGGAAAAATATGTTCTTTGATATATTTCTTCTTACACAACACAACTAATGAAAAAAAAACAGACCATTATTTACACTATTTACACATGTAAAAGTAGCTGTAACAGAAGAAATATTCTGATGCACAAAAAAGAACAAATGATGTCCTTTAGTGCTTCTCCCATTGGGTGCCAGTATGAAAAGGTTGTCCGGGGATCCAACCCTAGAACAACCAATATAATGTTGTCCATTGGAAAAGCATGGATAAGTCAGGTAAAGTGCCAGCAATCATGAGAGATTGTCCTTGTGTCTTGTTAAAATTTTATAATTTTAGTCTGAATACCTTTCTCAGGGTTGCACAACCTTTTACAAGCCTCTAAAGTTTTTGCTCCCAAAAGCTATTTTAATCCAAAATTAACCTGTGCTGGCCTCCAATGATCTTGGGGGTCAGCACCACCTATCCTATCATGTTTTTTCTGCCCAGGTTAACCCCACTTACTAAATTACCTGCAAGAATATAATTATTTGGCTGCAAAATGGTTCCCAAAAGTTAATTTAATCCCAAACTGATCTCTGGGATGTTTCTGCATAAAAGAATGGTTGAAATTTACCACCTACCCAATAGAATTTGATCTTATCAGCTCGACCATTAGTGAAGTAAAAAAAAAAGTTTGTACTTCATAACAAACTCAATATTATGCTATAAATTGCTTTAGTTGGCTAGAAATGACCAGAAAAGACCTCAGACATCCTTGAATAACCTCCCGGATAAACCTCTCATTGCCTATAACTTTTGCTGTATAACGATTAACCCCTATGCCAAATTTCTGCACTGTAAGTGCAAAATTGCGGCCAACAATTTAGAAAAATGGCTAGAAATGACATACGGTGACCCCGAATGACCTCTGATTGCAAAATCACATTGCCAAATACTTTGGATATGAACAAAATTAGCCACTATGCCAAAGGTGCAAAATTGTGGCTAACAACTCTGAAAATTGGCTAGAAATGTCTAGAAATGACCTCAGGTGACCATGAATGACTACTGGTTTTAAAAATTAAAACTTTGCCAAATTTGAGTTCTATAGGAGCCAAAGTATTACCAAAAACTGGGAAGTAGAAATGACCTCTAGTGACTTTGAATAACCTCCAAGGTCAACCTAGACTGTTACCTTCGACGTGAGGGAATGTACCCATAACCAAAAATTCAGCTTGCTTGGTTCAAAAATGTGGCCCACAAGTTTGAAAATTGGCTAGAAATTACCTCTTGTGACCTCTGAGGTCCAAATCACAATGCATATGAGCTTCACCATGGAAAGATTTACCCCTATGTCTAATTTCAGTTTCAAAGGTGCAAAATTGTGGCCAAAAAATTGGAAAATTGTTTTAAAATGACCAGTAATGACCTCTGGTTACCTTGAATAACCTCACAGGTCACCATCACATAGATTGAGATCTTCGCTGTGAGAAGATTTAACTGTATGGTAAATTTCACCATCCTTGGTGCAAAATGGTGGCCAACAACTCTGAAAATTGGCTAGAAATGACCTGGTGACCTCAAATGACCTTCAAGGTCAACCTCACATAGCCTGTGTGGAAAGATGACCTCTTCTCAGTCTACATGCAGAATATAAGTTTGAAAGGCTTGTAGTTTTTGCGAAGAAGAGGCACGGACAAACAAATAAACAGAGTGCTCAAATATTAGTATAGATGAATCAGCATTGTTTTGCATAATCTTTTATCTGATATGTTTGTAAAAATATACACAAAATAAAAAATTAAAACATTTGAAACTGTATATGTTTAAAGATTAACATTTTGTTTTAAATAAAAAAAAAATTTGTATATGTAGAGAGAGCAATATACAGCACTTCGGAATTATTATTTCTCCAACAGCCTTTATCATCAGAAGCTATGGTCAGTGTATTTGGAGGCAGGGGCTAACACTGGTAAGACTCACACAGCCATCCTAGCCAGTGTTGCCAACTCAAAAAATATTTTCGCACTAGTTTGACTGCCAAAAAGCACTAAAAAACGCTAAACATTTTAAAATAGCCAAAAATGGCCATAAAACACCAAAAATAAGCTAAAAATGGTCAAAAATAGCTAGAAAATGGGCCAAAATGGCCAAAATGTTTTAGGCGCTAATTTAGCAGTTTTTGCACTGCCAAAACAAGACACGCGCTGAAACTATCCCCAAACGCGCAGAATTGGCAACACTGATCCTAGCCAGTTAACTTGATGTGAAGGTGTCTAGTATGAAGTAATGGAAAAAAAGAAAAAAGTATTTAAAAATTAAATGAAAAATAAAATGTGTAAAAAGGAAAAGAAAAAAATGATGTGAAATAAAAACTAAAGTTTGAACTATTGAAGTATTGAAGAAATAACAATAAATGAAAGAAGTAAGAAATAAAGATGAAGTAAATATGAACGGCAACACAAAATTGGATGTAGAAATGGGAAGGTAACGAGGGGAATATAAAGAAAGTAAAGAAATCAAATAAAAAGTAAAGAGAAGAAATACCAAAAAAGGTAATAAAAATGAAAAAATGTGTGAAGTAAAATAGAAAGAGGCAAAAAGTGTGTGTGGGTGGGGAGGGTATAAAATCAAAAACAATTATTAAAAGTAAGAAAGAAAATTGCGAATACAAAAATATAAACAAAAACTAGACAAAGAAGAGAATCAAAAGAAAGAAAAATGCAATTGGAAGCCTTAAATAGAAAAGAGAAAGAAGGGAAGTAATGAAAAGAAATAAATTGGACAAATAAGACCTTGAAATTCAGTTAAAGTAGTTCTATGACTGGAAAGAAAGCAGAATAAAGATAAAGGATTAGCACAAACGAGGATAGTGAAAATAAAGGATGGAACTGGGGATAAAAATCAATACAAATAAAAGGGGATGATTGAAAAAAGGAATTGAGGTGACTGAAATGAGGGGAAGACAAAGAGAGGAAAGAAAAGAGAGGAAGAGGAAGGAAAGAAGGAAGAACAATGAATGGAAAAAGATGAAGATAATGAAAAAGAAATTGAAGAGAAAACAGGTTAAAAAGAAAGAAAATATGAAAGTTCTCATGAAGAAGCTTGGGAATAAAGAACTGATGAATTTGAAAAGAAAAAAGTACAAGATAAAGACTTAAAAAATAAAAATTAAGCTCTGCAAAAAAAACCCAGCTCCATGAAAAGAAAATAAGGAGAAAGGGAAATAGGGAAGAAGAAAACAAAAACAAGAATAAATGGAAGAGAGTAATAGAATATAAAGAAATGTTAAAATTTGAAGAATAGGATGGAAAGAAAGATAGGGAAAGAAGAATGAAATTAAAAAGTAGAAACATATGAAAGAAACAATGAAAGAAATTGGTGCTCTGAAAGGAAAGAAAGAAAGAAGGCAGGGAATGTAGAATTGTAGTAAAGAATTATGGAAATGTAGAAAGGGTAGGAAAAAATGAAATTAAAAAGGGAGTGAAAAATATATGTTCTGCTTGGCCAGTGAATTAGGTTCTGTTTTGTATATTTGATTTTCTAATAGGAACAATTTATAGTCACCTTTTTATTTGGAATATTTACATGGCATAGCATGGCTACATAAACACCCTGAAACAAAATTGAATGAAAGTAAACTGGTTGTAACTGAAAATATCAAAGACTCCTTCTCCTTCATACAAAGAAATGAATGTGTATGTATTTATTTATTTTAAATCACTTCTAATGTGTAGTTAATACAATATAGCTTTTACAGTTAGTTGAAATTTTGATGTAAAAAGCTCTATGGTGTTTTTACTGTTGTTTATTCCTTATGGGTAAAAAGATTAAGGTAGGGTGAAAGAAAAATAATAGCTTTGGAGAAAAAAAGGAAGAAGAGAGAAAGGGCAGATTTGAAATGGAAAGAAATATGCAAATCAGATGGAAGGGATGGAGTGAAGAAAGAAGAAATAGAATTGGCATCTAAAAAGAAGGCAAGAAATGATTTAAGGAGAGTAAGAACAAACTGGGGAGACAATAATAGAAACAAGAACAAATGGATAAAGAAAAAAAGGGAGAGCAAGTCTGGCTGCTCCAGAGTCAAACTCTGCTCCTACTTCTACTTCCTTGCATAATTCTACTATAAATTTTGGAGGTATGTAGCACTTGTCAGTTTAGTGCAGGTGGTAACACACCAGGCTAGTGATCACTGAGTCATGAGTTCAATCACGATAGGGAAATGGCGATTTTACATATCGGTTTACTCCCCTATTTTTGGTGGGGATTGTTCTTGTTCTTGTTACATAGTATAGTAAAGTCAACTCTGACTTTGTCCTGGAGTTTGACAACATATGAAACTAGAAAGCACTCAGAGATCACATACCTTTGCCAACGTCATTGTCAGGGGAAGTAATTGTGCATGGATCAGCCCCAAAATTTAATCACTTCTTTCGTAGCCTATTGCTAACATTTCCAAAAAAATGTCAATGAGAACTTTTGGAGATATCGTGTGGACAGACATGAACTTTTGCCGATATTATGTGGTGTGGATATATAACTACGACGTAGGGGAGGTAATAGTACATGGTTGTACCAAAAGATTTAATCACTTCTTCCGTAGTCTATAGTACGCCCTTCCACAAAATTCCGTTGAAATTTATTCAAAACTTTTGGAGATATTCTATAATATATAAGTGCATGAAAAATATCTCTCAATCAAAAAAATATTCCTGGATCCCAAAATGTAATCACTTCTTCCTTAGCTCATTGACCACCCTTCCACAAAACTTCATTGAAATTGAGAACCTTTGGAGATATTGTGTGGACAGACTGATAGATGGAAAGACAGACATGACTGAATCCATATACCTCTCCAACTTCATTGGCAGGGGTAAATTAGAAAAAAAGAATTATAAGAAAGGATGCAGGGATTATGCCAGAAAAAAAGCAGGGGGACTAAAACAAGGATGATCTCTAGATCAATCTTTTTCCTTCTTGCAATTTCCCCTCTTTTTTCTGTAGCAAATGAAGAAAAAGAATTAACTGCTGAATACAATGAGAAAAAGAATAGAGCGGGAGAAAGAGGAGGGATAGATTTGGAGGAATTAATAAGAAAATAACAGTCAAAGTGAATTAGAGAAAATACAAATTTAAAAAGTGAATGAAGTGGAAAAGAGTTTTGGGAAGAATGAAGAGAGGGAGAAGAAAGTGTACAAAAAGAAATCAAGGACACGAAAAAGTAAACAAGGTATGGCATTGGAAAAACAAAGAAACAGTAAAAGTAAACAAGGTATGGCATTGGAAAAACAAAGAAACAGTAAAAGTAAACAAGGTATGGCATTGGAAAAATAAAGAAACAGTAAAAGTAAACAAGGTATGGCATTGGAAAAACAAAGAAACAGTAAAATAATAGAAAACGAGATAAGAATTAAACAGGGAGAAAGAAAGGGAAAGGGAAGAAAGCATGAGTAATAGAGAGAAGGATAATAGCATAACATTTGGATGTGAGGGAATCTGACAGAATGGTGGATATGGTTAGACAATGTGGAAAAGAAGGATTGAGAAAAGTGTGTTATGTCTCAAACATGTTTATTATCATGAAGATAAATCTTTATGCATTTCGTCGTATTTATCTTCATGATAATAAACATGTTTGAGATGTAACACACTTTTCTCAATCTTTCTTTTCCACATTGTCTAACCTTATCCACCAGCATAACATTTGAGAGACGAAATAAACAGAACCGGAAGAAAAAACTGGAAGGACACTACTAAGTTACAAAAGGTGAAATCAGAAAAATAATAGTGAATGAATGAGTATAGGTGAGAAAAGGAAGATATTTTTATAAAAAAGAAAGCAGAGTGACAGAAGAAAGAAAAAAGTAACATGATATTAGAGTTGGAATCATCTTGTTGAAAGAACAAGATAGAAAAATAACCGAATTGTAAAAAACAGGAAAGAAAAGATTGATACAATTAAAGAAAAAAAAAATCATTTAAAAGGAAAAATGAAAGAAAAACTGGATGGAGAGAAAACTAAAAACACAAGTGGGTTAACAGAGAGGAAGGGTGAAATGAGATAATAAATTGAATGGAATGGTTGGGTCGAAGAATACAGATGATAAAAATGAAAAAGACTTATGAAGAAAGAAAAGATGGAATGGATTACAGAGGAAAGAAAGAACAGAAAAGGGACTTCAAAAAGAAGAAATCAGAACAACTAAAATTATTGGAAAGGAAATCTAGAAAAGGAATTGAAGATTGAGTATATAATGGAAAGAAGCCAAACATTAGGATGAGGTTGAATAAAGGTAAATAGAAAAGCATGGATCATGGAAATACAGAGAAACAAATGGTAAGTAAAAACGTTGGAAAAACAATTGTATTAAGAAAAAAACAAAATAATGATAAGTAAATAGAACAGTTAATGAGAAGAGAAGATGTAAAAAGAAAAATAATGAATTAAAGGCATGATAGAACTGAGGAAAATGAAAGTGGGAAAAACAAAAGTAGCAAGTAATGGAGGGGTTAATGAATAGTGGTTGAAGACAAATTAGAAAACCTGAAAGAAAGAATTAGAAAAATGATATGAGAGAAAGAAAAGAAACATTAGAAAGGAGGGTAAGACTAATTTTTTAAAAAAGAAAAAAAAAGTGAAAAATGAATGAGTGAAAGAAGTTATATGAAAAAAAAAGAAAATTAAATAGAAGAGATAAAATTCAGATTTTTTTAATACTAAGGGGAATGCTTTGTGTTGGTATTTATATCTAAACATGACAAAACAGTGTATTGTTAATAGATATCCTATGAGAAGATGTTAATATGAGAAAAATTACATATAGGATCAGATAAATGAAAATGTATATTTAAGGAAATAAATTTAATTCAAATAAGTAAATAGACTGTAAAGTTTTTAGAAGCCATGTCACCAGAATTTGAATAGAAATAATTTAAAAACTAGCTGGACCCATGACAACTAAAAATCATCATTACTCTTGCATATATATTTCTGCGACTAAAGTATGTCATTTTGTTAAAGTAATTTATTACCTATATGGGATGTACAAGGTCTGTCCGGAAAGTATCCAGTCATTTTGAATATCTCAGGAACCGGTTGAGCAGCTTTGATGTAACTTGGCAACCAATCACAGAGGACCTTACTGAGCATGTGTAAACACACACTCTCCCGTGGAGTTACTCAGTCAGCAGTTAGACACCATTGTGTGAGCTTGTGTACTGTGTGACCATTGTATTCACAAGCAGTCTTCATGTCTTGTGCAGGGTTTGTTGCAAAACATTGCATCACCCAAGTTTGTCGGACCCCACTCCCACTCCAGATTTGGTTCCCTGTAACTTCTGGCTTTTCCAAAGCTAAAATCACTGTTGATAGGGAGGATATTTCAGACTGTGGATAAGATTAAGGAGAAGGCAGCTGATGGCAATCCCAAAAGATTACTTTGCACACTGTTTTGAATACGTCTGAGGTACCAAGGGGAGTGCTTTGAAGTTTGAAAGGGACTGAGGTGCTATTGCCCTAGTTAGTCTATTTCATTGTTAATATTAAATGGCTGGATACTTTCTGGACAGACATTGTATCTATACTAACTATAGCATGCAAAGGCAAATGAAACTAATATATCTTTTAATTATTGATTATGTTTGCTATCTGTCTATATTCCTGTGGTTTATTATTACTATGACTTAACTTTTAAGCTTCAGACTTGTGAAGGAGGAGAAATAAATGAATGACAGTTATATTCAAGGTTGAATCCATTTTGCTCCCATTCAAGTACAAGGACCCTCTTCCATTCTTACCCTTGTTCATTAACTTGCAAGTGTAGGTGTGGAGGGAGAAGAGAAAAGATGAAATAAACAAAATAATTTCTTTGCCCAGCAGAGAAGAATTGACAGAACACCCCTGTGGATAAATTAGGATCACCTGAGTTATATAGGTCGCAGTGAATGGGGGTTTCTGTGTATATCTGTTGCTGGAATGAACCGATCCAGTTGATATATTAACAACCATCTTTAATTGTTAACAACCACACTTCAGCTGTCACATGAAACATTTGTAAATTTAAGTGGGCTTTCATCACCTATGGGTAAGGAAAGGTGACTCAACACCTTGACTTTTGAACTGAGTTGATAGGTAACAAACACCCACTGTAAGTACACAAAAGTAATTTTTCTTTTTTTTATGACTAACTTTATGCTATTTTCTTGCAATTAAAACCAAAATTAAAACTATATTAGATATTTGAATTATTGCAATACATTTTAAAATATTTATAAAAAAGTCTGTGATCATTGCTACAATTTGGAATGTTTTTGGTACCTACCTAGTTGAGATGAGTAACATAAATTATATCATTTTATGCGGACATATTTTGTGGTTATGTATCTAAAATATGAAAGCTGTATCTTGTCTACATTCTTAGAAATGAACAAAAACATAGTGTGATGTGTTTTGTTCATTACGAAGCAACACTGACTTTCATATGTATAAACTATCATTATGCCAACATTTTTTGTTACAGCAGCCTCTCTATGACCTGCCTTTACAAAAGAGTTAAAGCACATAATGCTAAAAAGTCTGGCCTTACTTTAACCGATTCTTATTTCTATTTCTTATTAGATGCGCTACATAGCAGCAATAGTTGTGACTGACTGACAAGTTTACATATCAACATATCGAATATAACTTTTTAATGACATAATAAAAGAATATATGTTTGTTCTTTCTTTTAAATCAATTCTCAAAATCAAACTGTGACGTACGGTTGCATTCGTTTTTTAAGAAGCTATGACATTTTTTTAACTTATCTCATATCGCAGTGTTTATTTGTTTCAACATTTAACTGAACTCGTGTTTAAATAACGCATCTATGGTCTGACTTTCAGGCTTGTTTTTTGGTTAAACTGCAAAAATATGAATATCATCCTATACACTTGTACCAAATCCCTGTCATAAAGTTCCTAATATTTTTGGCAATACACTTCCTTTAATTCTTTTTAAATGATTCAAGTATTAAAAAAGCATCAAAATACAATTTGCAAGAGTAAAATAATCAATTTGTAAATGTTTAATGCTATCACCTGCTCCATATCAAGAATTTTAATATCTTATATATGTTGGAAAATATCTTTTAGAAAATAATTTTTCAAAACTGCAATGCTTCTTAATTGCTCAACAGAATAACAACTAAATTGCTTAATATAATTTTTGTTAAAAGTACTGTAGTTCCTATTACAACTCATGATACAGTTAGTGCAAACACTAATTAATTAAAATTCCTTATCTCACTTTTCTTTATTCCAACAGTTGTTTGAAATATTGCTTCATTATTTAACTCTGCCAATGAAGTTGAAGAGGTACCATACTGCGGGGCTGTTTGGCATGCTTCTTTAAGTCTTTTTGCAATAACTGGTAAAGTTATTACTAAAATGTTATCATTTATACATCAAACTGTATCATTACCAAAGGCCTTCCAAAGAAGGTATGAACAGAATATTTGGGGGCTATTTGGTACTCTACCTAAACACAATTAAATTGTACCTGTGTTCTTACCATTAATTATAAATAACAATCTTATTATAATTCACTAATCTGTCTGTCCGTCTTTCTGTGACAGCCTACCACAAAAACCACTGAACATAACCCCATGAAATTTTCTGTGCATACCAATATGACCTTTAGACAGGTTTTTAGCAAGTTATTTGTTTAAAATCATCCCCTCCTCCGGCCAAATATGTTTTTTTTTTTTTGGGGGGGGGGGCCAATTTACATGCTAATTCATGCTAAAACCTTTGTGTCCGTAAAAAAAAGAATATTAAAGAATGGATCAGTTTCATCCTACACAGGGTTTTCTAACGGTTTTCTGGAGTATCATGTGTGCCCAATAACATACTAAAAGTATACCACAGTATGACCACTGGAACAGTGTAATTTCCAAGGTGGCTACCAAATCCTTAAAAGGCCCATTTAGTCAAGTGCATTTATCTTTAAGATGAAACTGTTCTAGTGGTCAGACTGTGGGATACTCTTAGTATCTTATTGAACACACCTGCTACTCCAGAAAACAGTTAGAAAAACTTGTCTAGGATTAATAATGAAGGAGTAATGGGTATTTTATGGATTTGGTGGCCAATTTGAAAATTACACTTTTCCCGTGGTCAGACATTGGTAGACTTTTAGTATCTTATTGAGCACACCTGATACTACAAAAAACATTGAATAAACTTTTGTAGCAATTTATGGGGAGGTTAAACTATAAAGGCACTAGACTAAATAGGATTTTTAAGGATTTGGTGGCTATCTTGGATGCCATCTTGAAAATTACACCATTCCAGTGGTCAGACTGTAGTATACTTTTAGTATCTTATTAAGCGCACATGGTACTCAAGAAAACTGTTAGTAAAACCTGTCTATGATCAATAATGAAGAACTGATGGGCATTTTAAACATTTGGTGGCCATGTTGGATGCCATCTTGAAAATTACATCTTTCCAGTGGTTAAATTGTGGTAGACTTTTGATATATTATTAAGCACACTTGATACAACAAAACGCTGTTGGAAAAACTTGTCATGGGGGAATAATGAACGAGTAATGGCATTTTAAAGATTTGGCAGCACGTTGGACACCATATTGAAAATTATACCTTTCCAGTAGTCAGACTTTGGTAAACTTTTAGTATATTGAGCACACTTGATACTACAAAAATCCGTTGAGAAACATTTTGTTGGGATTGGGGGGGGGTTATTTTCATAAATGTAACCAACTATTTTGGCAGTCAACTTGGACGCTATGATACCTTTCTAGTGGTCAGACTGTGGTAGACTTTGGATATGTTATCCAAGCATATTTGCTACTATGAAATATGGTTGAAAAAACTTGTCTAGGATGAATAATGAAGGAGTAATGGGAATTTTAAGGATTTGTACACCATCTTGAAAAAACACCTTTCCAGTGTGCGGTAGACTTTTAGTATGTTATTGAGCACACCTGGTGCCACAAAAAACCGTTAAGAAACCTTTTGTTGCAATTATCTTGGGGTAAGGTGGTTTTTTTCATTGATGCACTTGACTAAGATGGAAAGACAGAAAAAAGGAATGGCGGAAAGAAGGACGCAACTGAATACATATACCTCTTCAACTTTGTTGGTAAAGGTAAATTATGACCCAAATATACTGAAAATAAAAACAGTAAATAACTTCAAGAACAAATATGACAATTACACAACAAATAACAAATCTAAAAACTTGTTTGATGTTTCTTTCTTTGTAAAAATTAGAGAGAGAAAGAGAAGAAATTTCACATTAAATTTCATTGTTAATTTTTATTTTTTTATTTTTGTACCATTTTTATCGAATTGCAGCCTTTAGTTCAAGATCAAAGTGTAGTATCTATTTTTCTCACGTCAACAAAACATAGCATTTACTTCCCATTTTCAATTTTAAACAATATAATGATAGTGGTCCTGATTGTAAATTGTAAAGTTTCACACCCTCGCTCACTCGATGCACAAAAAAATATCAGAGAATTAATGAAATAAAAACAATCAACTGAACATAAGCATACTCAAGCATGAAGCGAAAATTTTTTTTTTTTTAAAAGGTGTGATCAATGAATAACTTACTTCTTTCACCATTTTTTGGGCAGTGATCACTAAAAAAAGGTCTGAAGAAGCGTGAATGCTGCTGGACACAAACTAAGGGCCAATTTAGAATATACTTACTTGATATTTGTAAACAACAATAGCATTAATTTGTACTTGCTGAAAATCCGCCCTATCTGGTGGTTACCAGCTAGTAAATGTATATAGTCGGATACCCGTAATCATGAGACAATTGACCGAAAAATAAATAAATAAATCCTCTATTTCTCTTCCTTATGCAATACAAATAGTTTTTCTCTCTATCTCTCTCTTCCCACCCCCTTATTAAATGACCAAAACTTTCACTTAGTAAATCATTTTGTTTCACACAAGCAGCCTCTTATTAACAATCTGCTTCCTTTCTTTCTCTCTCTTTAACTTTCCTTCACTCTTTCTTTCTTCTGTTTAGAAGCAAACATAGCGTCTCTGTGACGTTACTAATTACCATGACAACAGAATCTCTTATTATTTTCACCATTTTCTTCCTTTCTCCCCTGCTCTTTCACTCTCTTCCCTTTCTTTTCAACATGACGATGGCTCATTCCATTATTAATCCAAGGGGTAAACAGGCAGTTACCAGCGGCGCTCTTACACTATTAATTTAGTGGAGATTATTAACATTTTTAGTTGTTTTGTATTATCTGTTTTATTATATACTAATTGAAAACGCATGCAATAATAACCAGTGTTGCCAATTTAGCGTGTTTCTTGTTTTGGCTGTGCAAAAAGCTCTAAATTAGTGCGTTTTCGCTTAAAACATTTTGGCCATTTTTTGGCTATTTTTTACCATTTTTAGTGTCTTTTTGGTGGTTTTTGGCACTTTAGCACTTTTTGACAGTCAAACTAGCATGAAAATATTTTTTGAGTTGGCTACACTGGTAATGACAGGTAAACTAGCACTCAAAATATAACCATGTTTTGTTTTCGATTTTCTTTAAATTTCAATTAATAAAAAGGAGTGCCAAATAGCCCCCATGATGCCAAATAGCCACGCAGTACAATATTATGTATCCAGTTGTGTCTTTCCATCTCTCTGTCCACTCAATATCTCCAAAAGTACTCAATGAATTTCAATGAAATTTTGTAGAAGAGAGGGAAATAGGCTACGGAAGAAGTGATTAAATTTCTGGTCTCTGCACAATTATTTCCCCTAACAATGGCATTGGTGGAGATATGCACTCTCTGAGTGCTTTATAGTTAACTCTGCCAACAATGTTGGAGAGGTATATGTATTCGGTCGCGTCATTCTGGCCACAAGATATCTGCGTACGTACTTAATGGATTTCAATGAAATTTTGTGGAGGATCAGCAATGGGGTCAGGAAGAAGTGATTAAATTTGGAGGCGGATCCAGGAATTTTACTTTGATTGAGAGATATTTTTCCGTTTTTTTCACCCATACATTTATATATTTGCTCATGTCTGTCCACATGATATCTCCAAAAGTTCTCAATGAATTTCAATGAAACTTTGTGAATGGATGGGCAAAGGGCTATGGAAAATGTGGATACATTTTAGGGTGGATCCATGCACATTACTTCCCCTGACAATGGTGTTGGCAGAGGTATGTGCTCACTGAGTGCTTTCTAGTTATTATTTTGTATTTAATGAGTAAATAAACAATCATTTGTATTGCTATTATATAATTTCACTTTATGATCTAAAATATATTTTTATTTTTTCTATTGCTTAATATTTGGATTCACACTCTTTTTGAGGGGGGAGAATCCCAAATCCCTGTCACTGAGACAAATCCTAGGAGGACCAGGATAAAGGTGGGGGTCCAAAAGCTTCTCAGGACAAATCCTGAGCATGCTAATGGTGATCGCCTCCCAACCAACTGTGCCAGGATATCCTGTGCAACTTCTCCCAGGACAATACCTGAGCATGCCACAAGGACCCCCGAAGGGCTGTGGTTCTCTGAACTTCGAGGCCATGGCGGTTTCAAAGAACAGATACTACACTTTGATCTTAGCCAAAAGGCTGGGAATTCCAGCCCTCCTCTCTTCAGTAAAGTAACACAGAGTACTACCAGTTTCAACATTAGAAGCATATTACAAGTGATTTACTAAGAGAAAATTATAGTTATATTTTATTTTTATGCTTTTTCAAAATATATTTTACCTCTAGGCTTTGACTTTAAGTGACATGATAGGAACTAGTTATCAAACAAGTAACCACAGAAAAACACAAAAATGATGTCCATCATTTTTCTTGTATAGCAAACCATGTTCATCCACTACTTATTTAAGAATTCCAAAATGCACACACCAAAAATCATAAAGGAAGATTGTAACAAGTATAAATGATTAAGTCTTTGAAGATAGGGTCATTCCATTAGACATTTTGAACAACAGATTTAATTCAGCTAAAAACAGTAAATAAATATTTAGAGAACATAGCAAAAAAGCTTTTTGCCTAAAAGCTACAACTTTATGATTAGTAAGCATCATGTTAGTGTGTGTGTGTTAATTAAACATGTCTCCTGAAAAGCAAATGAATAAAGAAAAGCTTGACAAAAAATTAGAAGGTTATTTCATTCTGTAGATATTTCAAATTTATTAAAACTGATTAAAAAACAATCATTAGTACTTACCTAATGCATAGTCTCTGTTGCAGTCAGTGGCCTTTTCAATGGTAACCTTTTCTATCCTTTATTGATCTTGTGATTTGAAGAAATATTTTATCTTCCTTCAGGTAACAGTTCCATGCCTTATTTGCATGTAATACAAGAGTGGTATCATTGGGTCATGAGCTTATATGGTAGTAGGGACACATAAAATGTTTTTGATCATTAGAACATCCATGGGGAGTATTCATCTGCTTTGTGGAATGTTTTCTGACTGGCAGTATTGAAATATACATATTGACATTAAACCTACAATTATCACAGGTACAGTGACTGAGATCAGTGTGATGGTTACCAACTTAAAATGTATTTTGTCATATGGACTGATTTGGGAAGTTCAACTGTCTTATTGCTAACTATTTATCATTGCTTGAAGTTAATTTATATTTGAGAAAGGCATTCTTCCGACTGTCACTGTCAGAAGCTCTTAAAACTATAATGTTCTTTGTATGGTGTGGATAATATACAAGATCTAATGTAAAAGGATTGACACGAGTGAAAGTAAAATATGGAGAATTATCATTTTCATCTCTCTCTTCAACAATAACATTCACTTTGTTATTTAGTGGTGGTTTTTCATTATCCTTGACAAAAACCTGGAATTCATAAATATATTCCACTTCATGATCTATAGAGGTTAATGTAGAAATTAAGCCATCGTCTCTAAAATGAAAAGGTAAGTGAGTTGTCCTCCTGCCCCCAATTCTTGATCACTGGCATTGACAAAGCCAACTGGAATTTTCTGGTGCTTATCAATGCTAAATCTATAAATCTCTCTAAAAAGTTGTGGTCTTACATCATTAACATCTATCACTTTAATAGAGAACTCCTTCTTACTGTGCAATGGAGGGGATCCTTTATCATGACAAGTGATGATAATATCATGGAGATCTTCAGTTTCTCTATCCACATGACTTTTCAGTATGATTTTATATTTTTTCATGCCAATACTCTGCAGCTGGAATTTATCATGCTGCAAATCACATCTAACTTCTCCATTCTGCCCAACATCATGATCAGTGACCTTTACAAAGGCAATGAAACTGCCAACATCTATGTCTTCTGCAATGGTAGTTGTATTTGATGTAGATGCAAAAACAAAATTTATATTTATTGTTGGTGGATTATTCTGTTGGCTGATAACATTGACCAAAACCTTTGCTAGAGAACTCAATGGGGGATTGCCCTATCTATGGCTTCCACATATAAGTTATGTAGCAATTCTTTTTATGCAAGA
>VCCN01001705.1:270141-287055 GCA_006491835.1 Architeuthis dux
GATAAATATATAAATAAATATATTTTTGATGTGTACTTTCCTATATATATATATTCCTGTGGCTTGATAAACCAGGCAAGAACATATTGTTTTATCAACTTTTACAAATGCACCTAAAATTTATTTTTTGCTTTAAGAGCAATGAGAAAAATGTTAGTGCAATTAGAATAGGCTGATGAAGCAAGAATTGTTTTGCACTAACATTTGTAATAACCTTTCAATTTGTAATTGAGTTGTTGAGAGCTATTTCTGTGTGTACATCTCTGAATAGATTAGTTTTTTTTCTTTTTTTTGGAAAATAAACTTATTTTGGTAAATGTGGTACAGGTGGTAGTGGTCTGGGATATGAAATACAACAGCTGCTCACTGGTGAAGTCTTAAGTACTTGATGTGAGCAAGGAGTGACACTGTCCATTGTGGCAGATTTTTTTTCCATCAACTGTGCGCTTTGGCCAATGTTTGGTTTGAAGAAACACCTACCAGTGATCATGGCATCACTGGGGTGGCTGAATATCCGTTCTATGGACTTCATATCTCTGCTGTGGAATTGGTCAGTTTGAGGTGAAGGAGAATGACAGTATTGGGATGAGAACTGCTCTGAAAAAGTTAAACGCATGTAAACAATTATTAGGGAGACATGTCATTGATTCTTTAAAAATAGGATTTTGTGAAATAGGATCAAAGCAAAGTTGCCAGAAACTGATATAGAAGAAAAGAGTTGATTTTTTAGGCAAGCATGGTATTCTTTTTTATTTGTCTTTTGTTGTCATACTAAATGATGATTGCTATTGTCCAGTAGCCAAACATCAAAGATGGCTATTTTTCCTGATGTGCTATTGAGCATTTTTTACAAACTAGTTTCATGCATTTTGCTATATTCAATATTGCCATGTCATTCTGTTTCTCTCCTTGCCTCAACTTTGACCATAATAGCCTCAATATCACTGCTCCTTGAATCTACTGAAGAGACATCCGTATGATTATCTTGTGTCCAGTCTATACCCTTCTTTTTCCTTAGTTTTAGTTTTGTTTCCATGTTCCATGTAATGCTGCTGTTAATTGCTGGTGCCTTTGTTTAATTATAGAGAAAATGTATGCTTTTTTTTTACAGTAGTTATAATCAGTGTGGATGGCATATATCCTAAACTATTTAACAAATATTGATTTACGTGATGCCTTATGCATACAACCTTGCTTTTGAAGATATTTTTTCTAATATTGTTTGTGACTAGGTAGATTCAGAACATGTCACAGACTGGAACAATCCGATATCCCTTACTACATACCTGGTACCTCCACACCCCGTCCCATGCCTGCCTCATGCCAGCCATGTCCACTATCAGAGTGTGAGGATTTTGTAGATCTGCAGCTATTGTTTTCAGAGGCTGTAATCAAACACCTGTCATGTCTATCCATGTTTGTGATTTCTGCTGTTTCCTCAATACACATCTGTGAAGAGAAAGCCAACAATTAGATTTTTTCATCGATTCTTTTTTATTTTCATAGAATATTTATTTTACTTTGTAATGTGCAAAAATTCCTTTCCATTAAATTTTTAGATATATTCCGTTTATATTTTTTAACGAACTTTGTGCTGTTTTGAGAGGAGAATTTTATAAAATCTTTAATCTCCAATTTTGCTGTGTATCACTCTCTTTTTTCTAGCTAAAATAAAGTTTTTGTGTTAATTCATGCATTATGCATTTGTTAAATATAAGATATGTTTTATGTAATTTAAAGACCAGTACATGTTGAAAATTATCTATTAAGAAACTAAAAATATGAAATTAAAATATTTTATATTTTAGGAGATTTTAATTTTTGTTTATATTTAAAATTGCATATTTTATTCTAATACTCATATTTGAATCTTATATTGAAGACACAAAAACTAAGAAAGGTCTAATTTTATCAATTGAATGAATTGGTTAACATATCATTAATTAACACAAACTTTAAGTAATGATTATCCTACTAATAAAGTAACTATGTAAGTGGGTAGTAAGAGATTTCAAAATGGTTTAAAGTCAATTAATGATTTTTTTTAATAACAGATAATAAACAATAGAATGTCGATAGAAAAGGATATTGTTAAAAATGTAAGCAGAGAGTAAGGGAGATAACTGAACGATTTAGCAAACGTCAAATTTGAGATAGTATAAATCTGAGGTCGGGTAATTAAAAACAAAACAGGGATTTTTCAATAGGTTTTAATTGTTTGAGTTCATGGTCGGTTATTTGTTTCTTATCTAATAACAACTTTTTTAAATCCTACATAGAGTAAAGTCTTACCAAGAAAATTAATTTGTTACCGGCTTTAGTCATTATTTTATAGATATCAATGATTTATGAATTATCTTTATAAATCATATTTCCGCTATTCAATAAATATTTTATACAATGATAAGAATTGTATTTTTAGAATTGAATCATTGACCTTTGAACTGTCCTGTGTTTTTTCTTGTCAATGCTATCTTAATGTGTTTTCCTGTGTGTGTTGATATTACATGATATGGACTAAATCATTAAGCCAATTGAGGGAATGTACAAAAGATTATGTTGTGCCAATCTGCTAAATGAGTAGGACCTTCCTATCTTGAAAATCAGCATTTGTCCTGGTTTTTACCTGAACTTTAACACTGACCACTGGCACTGGTAGGAAAATCTATTCAAATATCCCTGCCACCATAGCAGGCCTATGTTTACTAATATCACATTGTAAGTTAACAAAGATATCTACTTCAGTATGAACATCTGCATACAGCGCTGCTCAGGATTATTGGCACCCTTGAATGTTTTGTATAACCTGTACAATATCTTCAGAAATAAATGGAATTCTAACAAATTCTTATCATCAGAATATTTTAATAGGATGTTCAAAGTAATTTAACAAAGAACAAAGTTTCTCAACTTACATATAGTAATTTCAAAGAAAAAAATTGAAAATATGACCTGGATAGTAATATTGGCACCTATGCAGCCATAAAGGACACATCCAAAATCCCACAAGAATGGTTGAAAGTGGGGAAATGAGCTGTTTTAAACTGGCCAGCAATGAGTCCTAATCTCTATCCCATTGAAAATCTTTGGAGAAAGCAGAAATCTGGAGTCCTGTTTTCAATGCATACTATACCCAGCAGGAATGCTGCAAACATTCAAGAGCTTGAACAAATTGCAAAGAAAGCGTAGGAGAAACAACCAGCAAGAAACAACAAGTGCAAGAAGCTTAAGAAATGTTTTGAGGCAGACATTGTTGCTAAGGGGGGGGGGGTTGCAAACAAATATAAAGGAAAGATTGCCAATATTACTATCCAGGTCATATTTTCAATTTTTTCTTTGAAATTACTATATGTAAGTTGAAAAATAATGATTTTTAGTTAAATTACTTTGGACATCCTATTAAAATATTTTGATGATAAAAATTTGGTAGATTTCCCTTTATTTCTGATGATATTGTACAGGTTATACAACAAATTCAAGGGTGCCAATAATCCTGAGCAGTGCTGGGGCAATTTGAATATATTGGGGGGCAATTTGGAATTTGGGTGTGAAGAGCGAAAATTGTTTGTGGCTCAAAACTGAGTCTTGTTAAAGCTTAACTGATTAATTCCTTATCATACAATACAATTAATTTCTAATTACACTATAGATTCCATAGTAACTAATGCTTAACTATATGATATATAGTTGAATTACTTTTTTTATAGTAAGGGGGGCATAACATTGTCGAGGTGGAGTGTGGGACAAAAAAGGTTAGGAACCACTGGTCTAGAGGAAAAAAATGGAGATTCAAGAGTTTCAGCATATAACAAATCCTTATCACTATAATATTCCAATTGTTACTGCTACTCTAATATAAATTAAGGGAAATTAATCTGGGGATTTCAAGAACACGCTAAAAGAAACCCAATTATATAAACAATTGAAAATGCACAGAGCAAAGAATGAATTTGAGTGAGTCTGTATATTTTTGCATTATGTGCATCAATTCACTTTTGCCCACAGGGAGAAATCCAAAGAAAAGAAAAAAGAATTGATGAGGATAGTGTATCTATTCTTTTAATGCACCTGCAGACAGTGTCACCCCTGACATTCAAACAAATTCTCCAACTCGCACTAAAAATTATTTCTCTCACAATAAAAAGAAATATCAGATATTTCTTGAAAAACAACTTTTGAAGTTCCGACAGCTATAGTTTTCATTTTTAGTTTGTGTTAACAATATGAGATAATAAATAATTTTCAATAATTTGAACACTTTCATTGTTACAGCTGATTCTATTAATTTAATTATCATCAGCAGCAGCAACAGCCTTTTAACATCCATCGTTGGACATAGACCTTCCCCAGGATCTGTGAGACCTCTCAATCATAGGCGTTTTGGTGCCAGTACCTTTTGAACTTATCTTAATCATCATGTCATCTTATTTTTTGCCAGCCCCAATTTTGCATATGATCTCTGAGGATCCATGTTGAGAGTTGTGATATCCAGCAGATCCCTGTTTGCTCTCTAATACAATGCGCTGTGATCTCTCCATGTGATGTTAAGCATGATCCTCTTTTGTGTTCATTACATGGTTCTTAGTTTTGGAGCTAATCTTTTGGTTAGGTTCCATGTTCCAGCTCTGTAGGTGACTATCGGGAGGATATATTGGTTGTTGACCTATATTTTAAAAACTAATGGGATCTTTTTGTTTTTGAATGTTGAGCTTGCTCTGCCAAAAGCTTGCCAACCTATCTTGATTTCTTCTTCTTTTGAGGATTTCATATGGTTGTGTCTTCGTCCTCAACATATTTGTTGCACACAACATTGGTTTTACTGAAGTTCATGCAAAGACCAACTTACTTGCTTTCTTCATTCAGTTCATCTAGAATTATTTGGGGATCATAAATGGTTCATTCCCTCAAAAAATTTAATTATTCACAAATGTATAATCCATGTTTTCTCTCTATAAAAATATTATGTTACAAATATTGTAAAAGTTCTAAAATTAGGAATAAGTATAACTTGATTTGTTTTTGACTTGTTTACCCAGTTTTTTTCAAGATCACAACATTTTGGTAATTCTCCAGCCTACTTCAGGTAGTCTTACACTTTAAAATGGTGTAATGCTAGGAACAATTTAAAAATGAGGATACTGATATGAAAAACATTCAGGTTATGATTATACCTTATTTAAAAACTTTAGACAATTCAATCACTGGAAGAGACCTGATTTCCTTAGTTTGATAGTTATAGATATGAGCAGCAAATGTTACCAGAACAAAAAACAAAATGTTGAAGACATAATTTAAAAATTCAAACAGGATGTACCTGCCATAGAGTAATGGTTAACATGGTTGTCTTGCAAGCCTTTGCTTGTAAGTATGGTTTTTATGAGTTGTTTCATGAATGTGTCCTTGTGCTAAAGTTGGTGCTGTCCATCAAATATCTAATTTTTAAAAAAAACAACTCAACATCTGTGAAAAATTCAACATAATTTTAAAGAATTCTCTGAATAGTTCAGTTGGATACAATCATTCTCAAGGATGTCTTAATAATTAACTTGCTAAAAGTTTACGGTGCTCAGAACAATGAAAAAATAAGAACACAAATCCAGAAAAGAATATTGTAAATTATAGCAACAATTAGTCTATTATTTTTCATTAAATTTTAATTTATAGTTATTTATAGATTAAATGTTGTAGATTTTGCAAATATAAGAGTGAATGACATGAAAAGAGTCTTTTTTTGCTGGATTGAAATGTAAACTGAATGGTTGCACCCTACAAGCTGAAAATGTGTGTATACAGGTAACTTAACAGGATTAACATAGGATAGGTGATGATGACCGCTGGTGACCTGTAAAGGTCAATATAAAGTCAGATCAATTTTGGCATTTTCAAAAAAGGTCAATTTTGATATTTTTAACCCATCTGAATGTTGCAAGAATTTACTACATGATCTTTCAGTACTGATTACTTTTTCTCTGGGCAATGCCGGGTACTCCAGCTAGTATATATATATTTCTAACAATGTTAACCCTAACTCCTTTAACCTATCCCCATTGCTCGTCTCTGGACTTTTTCTAAAAGATTTTTATCTTTCTCCAAGTTTGGTGACCAGTATTCAATGTGTGGATGGACATAACTCTTATATAGTATGCAAAATGAGTCCTTGTCTATATATGAAAAAGCATGCTTACTCAGTCCTAGTACTCTGTTTGCCTTAGCTGCAGCACTAGCAATATACTTGGAAAATGATAGTTTATCAGTTATTATGATACCAAGATCCGTTTCATCATTTACAATATCTAGTATATTTTCATTCATACCGTAATCGTAACATGGATTTCTATTTCCTACATGTAATACCTTACATTTATCTTCAGCAAAAGCTAATAACCATTCTCTTGACATGGGAAAATTAAAATAAAGCTACGCTACCCACACTGTGGGTCGGAAAGAAAAGAGTGAACTGTAAAGGAGAGAGAAGAAAGGAAGAAGGAAGGAACGAAGGAACGAAAGGATGATGATGGTGGTGGTGGTGGTGGTGGTGGTAGTAGTAGTAGTAGTAGTAGTATTAATAATAATAATTGTAATAACATTATTAGGTACAAGCAGGGGTGTACATAATGATTTTCATTGCGGTGCAGGTTGACAAAGTAGATGTATCCATCAAGAAAAGGTGAAAAAATTGGACATACGAATGTATATAAAAATAACGAATATGCTTTCAATGTTGCCAAGTATTTGTTATTTATAGCTAAAACTGTCTATACAATGGTGAAAAAATGGCTAAATATTTCCATTTCCTGCTAACTTTATAGCTAAAAATTATATTTTAAAGCCATCCAAGTAAAAAAGCCAGGAAAAGGCCAAAAAGACAAACTGAAATTATGAAGCCAACATGGTTGAAAAACCAAATTTATGAAAATCTGGCTACCCTGGCCGGAAGTTTGCCAGCTGTGGGTCAGAAGCAAATAAAAAAACATTGCCCCTGTTCTTGACCACAACATTAATTTATCTAGGACCTCCTGTACTCTTGGTCAACCGGCGACAAGATTGGATATTTGGTATAATCTGCAAAAATTTTACATTTTATAGATATTGTATCAAGTAGATCATTAATAAATAATAAAAATAGTACTGATCCCTGTGGCACACCACTACTTACACACTTCCAATCAGATTTAGAACCATTCATACAGACTCTTTGTTTCCTACCCAGTAGGAAGTCTTCCAGCCAACAATTTTGTTTACCAGCTATGCCACATCTTTGCAGTTTGTAAATGAGTCTACAATGAGGAACTGAATCAAAGGCTTCTTTGAAATCTAGGTATAACGCATCAAAAGGAACACACTCATCATACAATTTTGTCCAAGCAGATTCGTTAGACAGGATCTTCCTCCTCTAAAGCCATGTTGTTCATCACGCAATATACCATTATTCTCGATGAATTTAACAATTCCTTTCTTTACAGGTTTCTCAAAGATCTTACACACTTGCGAGATCAAACTCACTGGGCTATAATTACCAGTTACGGCTTTGTCACCCTTTTTAAATATAGGTGTGACATTTGACATTTTCCATATTTCAGGAAGCTCACCCTGATCTAAAGATTTCCTCAAAATACAGTACAGTGGAAAATATAAAAAACACCCGCAGATTCTTTAAGCATTCATGGATGAATCTCACCAGGTCCCATTGCCTTATTTAGGTTTATAGTAGTTAACAACTTTTTTGCATATAATATTTTCAAGGATAGAATCCACTAAATTCAAATGGATCTGCCACACCATCGCCAGATACGATGCATGAAGTCATTAAATACAGATTGAAAGAAATGATTTAGTTCCTTTGCTATTTTCTGGTCATCATTTATATCATGATCATCATCAGTTGTAAGTTTAGAGATTATTCTGCTCGACTTTGTCTTACTGTTTACATACATGAAGAAAGCCTTCTGATTTTTCTTAACTCTTTTGCAAAGATGTTCCTCATACTCACTCTTGGCGATTTGTAATTTCTTATTTGGTGCATTCCTTCTTTTCACATACTCTTGATACCTAATATAGGTTCCACATTCTAGATACCTGTTCCATGCATAATATTTCCTTTTCACACATCTCTTAACTTTTACATTGAACCACAGTGGATTTATTCTATTACCATTTGTAATTTTAACCAAGGGTACACACTCTTTGACAACATCATTTAAGTACCTATGAAAAAACTCCCATGCATCATTCACATCAGTAACATTTACCACTAGGGAGCAATTTTTGTCCCCTAGTAGGGCACACAATCTAGCATAATCAGTCTTATTATAATTGTATCTGTACACATCTTTTACAAAAGTTGGATTTAAACTTGTATGGAAATTCAAGTTATCACACTATGACAGGTTTACCAATAGCACACAATACTTCGACACCACTAACATCCAAATCAATAGAAGAGATGACTAAATTGAGACAGTTTGGCATGTCACAACCTCTCTGACGAGTTGGTTCCTCCATGTGTTGCATAAAAAATAGGTCAGACCATTTACTGTAGAACTTTTGCGAAAACGAGTTCTCACTATCCTTTACCATATTGTTTTTCCTATCTATATTTGGCAAGTTAAAATCTCAATTAATCAATATTCTGCCCTTACAAATTTTGCTAGCAATCTCAAACTGGTATAATATTTTATCATTATAATCTATATTTGCATCTCCTTTTCTATATACAACACCAAGCAGATCGTCAGTTCCCATAATGTTTTTTATTCACCACATCCATAAAGTATCCTTAACATTTAAGTTATTTACTTCCTTACATAATTCTCATTAATATGTTCCCTTACTAGTATTATTTCACCACCTCTAACATCAATCGTATCTTTCCTATACATCTTAAAACCGCCTATAGTCACAATATGTTTGTCTATGTTAGTCTTTAACCAAGTTTCGATTCCAAATTTACACTTTAAAGTTCTTTAACATGCAGTCTAAATTCATCAATTTTTTTCATTAGACTTTCAAAGTTTGTAGCCATGCATTTAATAGTGTCAGTTCCTGATTCTGTCCATGTCATCAACTTATCCATCTGGCCTCAATCTTTTCTCTCTCCTTCCTCCATACTACATCCCCATTTTTTATTTGGGGACTACTATCCCCCTTTGTTGTTCTTTCTTTTTACTCCATCCAGAGTTTCTATTTGTTCCTTAACAATCCAAACTTTTTTGTAATCCACTTCTTTTGCAGTCTTCAGTTTTTTGGCCTTGTTTAAGACTTTCCATTTGTCTTCTACATTCTTTAGCAGCAGCAGCAGCAGAGGTCTTGGTTTGTCTCTGGCCGAATCCCTTTTTCCCAGGCAGATTGCCATGACTATTTTGCAATCTTCGACCTCCAACACCTCTTTCATTATTTCCACCATTTTCTTGCTGTCTTCCTTCGGGGTACATTACTTTCATCTACATCACTTTAGCAAATATCACTTTGGTCTAAAATCACTTTAGTCTATAGTCTCTTAAGTCTACAAGCACTTTAGTCTAAAAACACTTACTGGGGGAGTACCTAATGGTTTTTATTGGGGGGTGGGGGTGCAGGCCTTTAATCTGCTGATAAAGTGTCAATTTTGCCAAATAGGGGAAGATATTTGTAGCGTTTTTGTTAAATAAGGGAAGAAATTTGCTGACAGAAATAGCATGGGTTTTTAATCTAAATTGCTTTTAGACTAAAGTGCATGTAGACTAAAGTGATTTTAGACCAAAGTGCTTTAGACAAAAATGATATTTTCTAAAGTGATGTAAACGAAAGTACCGTAACCCTTTCCTCCTCTCTACCTTTTGGATCTTCTTTCTTGGATTCTGGGAGGTGAAATACCACCAGATTTGCTCTCCTTTGCTCTTTCTCTTCCATTTCATCAACGATGTTTACCACTTCCTTCCTTGCTACCATGTTTTCCTTTTCTATTTTGAGGTCTTTCATGATCACCTCTTTTATCTCTTTTTTTAACATACTCTTGATCTGCTCAAGTGCCTCCTTCAGCCTTTTATTTTTCTCCTCTAGGTCATTTATCCTCTCTGTCTCCTTTGCTGCATCTTTAATTAATTCTTTCCACTCCTGACAGTGCCATGCAATATCTTTGTTTTTCTTGCGTATCTCATATATCCTTTCTGAAATGGATTCGCATTCGGCATGCAACCATTTATCACATCAGTTACAGATGAGGTCAATCTCATTCTTAACTACAAGTTTGTTGCATCTTTTACAAGTTTTCTTTGTCTTCAGTGCCATTTCTCCAGTAGCTCACAATGATTATAATAATAAATATTAGTAATAATAATATGTCTATAATGTTTTCAATATATATAAACAAAAATCATCCATAAGAAAAATCGCTGTTAGATATCTATTCCAGCGCTTTGAAAAAAGACTGTTACATTCTTGGAGCTTTGAAACACATGTCCGCTCTCTTCGACCGACTGACTTCAAAGTACTCCCCTTACGACCTCACACACTTATCCTAGTATCCTTTTCACTTTTCAAAACAGTTTACACTTTCAGGATCGCCATCAGCTGCCTCGTCACATACTACTTAATCTCGTCCACAGTCTGTAATCTCTCTGGGAAAAGCTTGAAGTTACAGGGAAGTCTGTAGGGGTCTGACAGACCTGAGATATGCAATGTTTTGCAAAAGAAACCTGCACGTGTCATGTAGAATGACTCGCTCGGTCATTGTGAATAAGGCAGTCACACAGTACACAAACTCACTCAATAGCATCTCACTGCTGACTGAGTTACCCCATGCAAGAGTGTCTGTTCATGCATGTGCACTAAGGTCCATTTTGATCTGTTGCCAAGTTATGTCAAGGCCTCGTAACTAGTTCTCAAGATATTCAAAATGGTTGGATACTCTCCGGACAGACCTCATTTCTTGTTTCCACATATAATTGGACCCATAGAGTGTAATAGTTGTCCAAAAGTGATATTATACCTAGCGCTTTCAGCTAAATAACTACCATTTTCAAGGTCTTTGACAACTCCACAATTATATTAACTACAGTGTATTTGGCTTAGCCATTGGTGTGTTGATGGGACATAGTGAGTGGTGGGCAAAGTACATTCTTAGATGGGTAGGGTTTTAATTGCAAAATACATTCAAAACTCCCTGGCCATGGCCAAAGAAGATTTTATTGAGTGTTGGATTACTCTTTTTATTCTAATGACTTTTTGATTAGTTGATTTATTGTATGTAGGTGGTCTATTGTTGAATAGCCACTTCAGAAACCTGCCTGTTCAGTTGGTTGATTTTCATCTAGAGTGCCTATTAGTCTATTTTTGTGAATAGTTTATACATGTTAGGTAATGTATATATATATATATATATATATATATATTATATAGAGAGAGATTTCTTAGTTTATTTTGATGTTTCGCCAGTTCATCGTAGCTTCTTCAGAAAAAGTAATGGAGATACAAGAAATTGTCTGTTATATATAGTCCATGTTGGGTTGTGTTTGGGTTTAGTGATTAATAATTTAATTAAGTGGATATTAAGTGTTTTAAATAGTAGAGATGATGTGTCTTGAAAGTGCAGTGTTTATTTATCAAGTATTCAAAATGTCTATTTGTTATTACGTTACCAAAGAGATGGTTGCCAATATACTTTATTCAACCAACCTCAGAGTAGTAGGGACAGCTTCATTCCCCGACTTTTGAAATTAGGATGCGTTGGAAAGTAAGTTTTGAAATTTATTTTTTAAAGTTTTAGTGGCGTTTTTATTTCCAATATAACTATAAAGCTAAACTGGATCCTTAATGCATGAACTGTATTAATTGTACTAAAAAATTAGAGAGTAATCTGAGTAACTGTTGAATTTTATAGTTACATTATAAATGGGACACACCTGAGACATTTAAAAAAAAATATCTTAATCAAAACTGACAAAGGTAACAAAGGTTTTATTGCTTGAAAGCACATCCGAATCTTAACCATTTTTTTGTGTCAACATAAAACTTTTGGTACTTATTCATTCACTTCTTGAGCTTTGAACTGTATTGACATGTAAACAGACACCCACAGTAAAGAAATGTATTTTTCACTACATTTTCTGTAAAAAATAATCAATCATTTTCCAAAATCCAGTCGATTAATCCATAGATTAACTAATTTTTTTTAATAAAATTTATATGATGTAAATTCTATTTTGGGAAGATTTTCAAAAACAATGATTCATTTTTCTGATGACATAACGCATAAATCATGGCGGATTTGTAGGCTAAATATTTTTTCAAGATTCTTCTTCCAGCTATCAAAAACTTAGTGCTGTCAATAATTATGTGTTACATTCAGCAAGCACCATGTCAAGTGTAATATGTCGTCTACAGACAAAGATTAGAGAAGTTGCTCCAAATGCACTTTTTATGTGCTGCTGTGCACATAATTTAAATTTGGTTTTAATTGATACAGTACGCTCCGATATTTAAACCAAATTGTTTTTGGAACTCTAGAAAGAATCAATACCTTTTTTTTCGTCTTTCGGTACTTAAAGAATTTCTCTATTCGCTTCCCCACGATGGCAAATTATGACATGAAGTCTTTTTAAGGTGGGGTCCTGCACACGAATGTGCAGGCAGAAGGGGGGTTGGGAAGGGATGGACATCCCATGTCCCCGTGACTAGAGACTTGAGGGGGGAGAATCCCAAATCCCTGTCACTGACACAAATGCCACGAGGACTGGGATAAGCTGGACTTTGGTCAAAAGCTTCTCAGGATGAATCCCGAGCATGCTAATGGTGATCGCCTTTCGGTACTTAAAGAAGAACAATGCAATCATATCATCTTTTGCACTGACCCTAAAGAAAAATTGCAATACTAGATGGGTGCCCAGAAAGTCAGCAGTAGAGACAGTCTTGCAGAATTTAACAGCACTAGTATTTGCTCTATAAAGAATTCTGGATGGTGAGATAAAAAAGAACTGTAATCCTAAACAGTTTGCTGAGGCAAAGGGTATACTAGAAACACTCAGTACAAATTCTTAGTTGTTCTTATATTCTGGAGTAAAGTGCAAGGTTTTCAATTTATCCATATATTTACAGAAAAGTAGTCTAGATCTGGTAATGGCTCCCCATTTGAGTAAGCTTTTTGAAAAAGATATGAAAAACACACAAAATGAGTATGAATCTCAATTCAAAGAGATAGAGAATGAAGATTAATATGGAATACAAGTAGCACAGAGAATGTAAAAGAAAAAGATTCCATGATGAAATTGCATAGGATGAAGGGATATTTGATGCTCGAAAGAAATTTATACTTGAATCCTAGTGTCCTTAGATTCTGTTATAAATAGAACAGGTAAAAGATTTGAGCATTTAAAAAATGTGGCTTCCTAATTAGTGCTTTAGATCCAAAGCATTTTGACAATGCAGATATTATGAACAAATTAGAGATTTTAGTGGACACTAGATTGTCTGTGTTAGCTTTGCTATCCATTGAAAGACAGTTGGCTCCTGCGGTGGCTTATGATAAAGATAACTTTGCAAGAATGAAGCCTAGACAAAAAAGGCTGTTGTAGTTGCTTCATACATTTTTCATATTTCTTCATTTTGTTTTCATTTTATGTTTAAAATGTAAAATAATTAAATAATACATATTTTTTTATTATGTTTCGAGTTTAAATGCAATATATTTATTGTAATATGATAGGGGTAGTGGGGTTGATAATTGGAATTCATTTCATTAACTCTTTTGTTTGAATTAATAAAATTGATTTAAAATAAATATATAAATATTCAAAAGAAAATTATATTAACAATAGTGGCAATGATACATTTCTGTATTTGCTAGAGGAGTGATTTGATTAAAGTCTATTAACAAAAATAAGTGTTCATTTTCTGAGTTGGGTGCAGTCAAGTATTTTGTTTCTGGAGTTTTATTTCCACAGTTTTATTTCCACAGTTTTATTATTACTGAAGTTTTATGGAGATTTTTTATCTTTTTTGGTATCACAAAAAGCAAAACCCATTTATACCCACCAAATATATTTTAATAGTCTTAATTCGACGCTTCAACTATTAGGCTGACAGTGATTGCACACTTAACTATAGACTGCTAATGCAGGTTCAAAAATATCTCCTTTCCATGCTAGCATCAGAAAGCATAGAAAAGCAAATTAACTTAATCACACAAAAGACATACCAGTACTCCCTCTTGAATGTTTCAATTGTAATAATTGGCAAATAGGTTATACAAAAGCAAAAACAAAAAATGTCTTGAGCAATGTTATTTTTACTACTATTCCCTGTTTCAAATATAGTATAATTAGCAGTTGAACATTGATCAGGTTTATTACAGTTGTAGACTTTTAACAGAAGATAAATGCCATGCATTCAACCAAGCTCAGATGATTGGATGTTAAAGAAACAACTAAAATGGCAAATATCAAAAGATGATAAATCAAGAAAACTACTGTCAAAAATTGAACAAAGCACTGTAGCAACTACATTTAGCTTCAAGCAAACAAGCAATATAAAAATATTTGTATAAAATATAAAAATAATCTGTCAACATAGGTTTCTTCAGTTTTCAAATGATTCTGCCTGGCTGGTAATGTATCTATGTATGTATGTGTGGTGTACAGGCTGCACCAATGGAGCTAGAGGGCTGAAAATTAAAACATTTACTCCTTATTATGTCTAGAAAAAACGTTGTTTTTTTTAACCCCTCCCAAAAATAGGTTTTATTGGCGGGGGTTCAATTTACAATGTAAATTCATGCTAAATTAGTCCTTAGTTTGTGTCAGGCAGCATTCACACTTGTTTTTTGAAAATTCAGATGTTTTAGTGATCGAACAAAAGGCAAAAGAAGTAACTTATTCATTGATAACCCCCCTTTTTTCCAATTTTTTAATTGATCATCCCCAAAACGGCATGCTGCTAAATGACATTGGTCACATGACAGTTTCTATTGAGTGACTATCTAGACCTGTTCTTTTATTAATTAAAATATAGTGAGAGACTTTTACATGAAGAAAAGAGGATTTAAAAAATTATAAAAGTGATTTATTAAATGAGGTATACTGAAACAAATCATAAAAAAATTTAACTGCTTAATAACAAAGAAAAGAATAAAAAGTTAAAAATTATTGGCATAAAAGTGAAATAAAAACAAAATATTGAATAACTTCTGTTTTTTTAATAGTACGTGAAAAAGATGAAATAAAAAATTCACAACAAAATTTTTAAAATGTTGCAAAAATCCATAATTCAAAAGGTAAAACTGATAATTCAAAAGGTAAAAACAAATTACTAAAGAAATACATCTAAAAATAAGCTTTTCAAAGTATATACTTGATTGTCCAAAAAGTTCATTTAGCTTATTAAGTAAAACTAAAGGACAATTTTTTTTAATGTCTGAAATCAACTTTGTTGAACAGCATAATTGCTTTTTTATTCTACTATCTTCTAACATCTTTCAGGCAACAGCACATTTTTTTTCATTAAGACCAGAATAAATAGTAATCTGAAGGCGCAATATCTGATGAATACTGTAAATGAGAGAAAACTTCCCAGACAATTTTTGCCTGATCATCAAAGAAACATGCAGTCCAGCATTATCCTGATGGAATATTATACCCTTTCTTTTAACTAATTCTTTCTCTGGATAAAAAATAGCTTTTGGAGCAGTTAGTAGTGGTTCATTTTTCTTGCTGCATGATTACTTGTATTCTACATTGTTGTGAAGTAACCACTTTTCCTTACCTGTCACAATTTGTTTACAAAATGGAACATTTTCAGTATGTTCAAGTAGTGAATCATACACAGAAATATAGTCTAGTAGCGTACTTATGTGGAAGCAATACATCAAAGTAACCAAGCTGATGCAAATCATTTCCAACACATGATTTTGATATTTTGAGTATGTTAGTGATCTTTCATGTTGTATAATGTTGATTATTCTCAAGTAATGTCTTGATTTGATCACTATCAACCTCAACTCATCTACTCGACCATGGAGCAACATTAAACATTGCAAACCAATTTTGACATGTTCAGTAATTCACAATGCATTCTCTATACACTGTGGTAACCTTTCTTTTGCATTTGAGTTACATTTTTACCTTTCTAAAAATAGAAAAGCATATATCCAAAAAATGTTGCTTATTTTTTCCATTTTCAATGTTAGAATCAATAAACAAAAATACACCAATTTTGACATTTTTCAAAAATGCACACTGATATGACAGCTGTCACAACACAATCAAAAGTTTTTTCTTTTTGAATGAAGTTATTTAAAACTAAATGCTACTAATACCATCTAACGGCAAAAACAGAATGAACATTTGTGCCAGTTAATATGACAGAAATGAAAAAAAACACTGCAACTTTGAACATAGGTTTTTGCTTAGTTTATGAACATTTAAGTCGAAAAATATTATGTAATATATATATTTGGACATCTATACATGCACACATCCACACATATACACACATTGAGGTGAAATCATTAGCCTATGACTGGGTGTGCTTTTGAAAATTTATCAATCACAGGAGATTTATCAGTACTCACCTGATGAGAGGGAGCAGTACAGGATCGTGGCTTTGATGTTGAACCTTGCTGGCCAATTCTATGTAAATTGTTGCTTTGGGCAAATTTTTGGGGTTCTGTCAAATGTTCTGTTATTGCTGCAGGAACATCAGGCCATGAGCTTGTATGGTAGGAAGGACACATCAAATGTCTTTGATCATTAGGACATCGGTGAGGAGTACTTATCTCCTCTCCCTGTGGAAGGTTTCTTCGGTGGCAATATCGAAGAATACATATAGACATTGAAGCTGTAATTATCACAGACACAGTGACAGAGATCAATGTGATAATGATTACTAAGTTAAAATGTATTTTGTCATCAGTTTTTTTATGCACTGATTTTGGAACTTCAAAGG
>VCCN01001705.1:323060-345188 GCA_006491835.1 Architeuthis dux
TCATCACGGTTCTTTTTCAGTTGATAGGTTATCTGTGAATTTTGGATTCCAACATCTTTGTCTACAGCATTAGGGATTGTTATTTTTGTTCCTTTACGATCTCTCTCTGAAAATTGAATGTTCACTTGATTTTGGGGGAATTCAGGTTGATGATCATTGACATCTTTTAATATGACTTTTATTTCTAAGAGCTTGATGAACGATGTTCCTTTTTTTACTGCAACATCTATCATTTTATAGCATTCTTTCTCCCTCTTACACATTGATTCTGCATCCAGGTTTTGGGTTGTATAAAGTTTTCCAGTATTCTTAGATACTCGGAACAGCTGGCCAGTATCTGACATACCTTGTTGCAGGAGGTTAAATGTGATTAATCCATTGTTTCGATGTGATACACCATCTATCAAGTGTGCGTCCATAGAGATGTCACCCACTAATGTACCTGGGCTTTGGCCTTCTTTTACATAATAAGTTAAGTCTACAGCTAGGCTCGTTTGCAAGATAACTAGCAGAATATGAGTTGGTATCAACATGATGAAGTTGAATCTGTTAAGAAAAAGTAAAACAATGTTATGTCATGAAAGTTACTTAATTTCAATGCAACATTGAAACATGAATAGATATCAAAATATTTTAGTATAACTTTACAAATGCATTTCTGACACTATATTTTGACCTATTATAACATTTACCTCGCTATATATCTTATTTATTCACAAAAGCATAGTTCTTTCAGATACTTTAAGATATAGTTCTATGAATGTTTTTTATCTGTTTTTCAATGTTTCAAAACTTATTGGGTCAAAAATATTATTTCAGGGTACATCTTCTAATATTCATAATTTTAATTCCCATCATTAATTTAAAAATTTCCTCATAAATAAATAAATATATTGTCTACTTCAAGTTAACTGTTTACCTGATCCTTTTTGCTATGTTACTAATATAGTATGAGAGCAGAAAAGTTTTAAATTTTATCTAATCTAATGTTTTAGGTACCTTCTGTTATTTCTTTTTAAACATATATTGATTTTCAAATACAAGTTGTCTTAATAAAACAAAATATATTGTAAAATACAGGCTTAGTTAAAAAAGAAGTATTATGTATTTTTAATTAAATAGATTTAGTTCAAATGTGTAAAGAAAATTCAATTTAAAAAATATTTTTGGCATTTTTTTCAATGTACTCAATAAATAGAATAATGATGAATTTATTTGTTTAGAATAAACATGTTTGTCATCTTTTTGTAAACAAGTCTGAGTGAAAATCAATAATATTCAACTGAAAGGTACATTATGGACAAATAAAGGTAATTGCCACAATTTATTTTTTATTGTTTTTACATTAAAGACTTGTAAAATTCAGTGATATAGGTTTAATGAAAAAGTTAATTTCCATCAAAGTATGTCATTAAAACAATACTTGATGCCTGAAATATATTTAAGAGAATATTTCATTTAAACTTTTCAATACCTACACTTCAGTTTGAATAAATTTAGTCTTATTTTCATGTATATTAAAAAGTAAGTAGCAAATTAAAAAATCCACCACCACAAATATGTAGCATTGATCACTGTCTAAGGCATACAAAAAGTTTGCAGGTTTTATTTATGATAAAGAATCTATACTAGACTTTTACTGTTTTTGCTGCTGCTTCTACTGCCGAGACAGACATTGACTTGATTTGATCTGATTATATACTGACTTTCATTACTATATAAGATTTTCTGGCCATGTGATTTTTTTCATGTCTGTGGTGGATATTTATTTTCAAGTAGCATAATTGTTGATTGAATATGAAAAGTGATTAGAGGAAAATACTTTACTCTGAAATAAATAGGATTGAGTTTATTATTTATCCTCATTTGCAGAATAAAAGGTTTGGTGAGATTCATAAGTATCTGACATAATTTTTTTAATTTGCAAATATATGAAGTTTATGTATAATGTGCTTTTGTTCTGCACTCAATATATTAAACATATATACATACATGATGTGTGCATACATATGTATGCATATGTTGTTTCTGTATGTGTGTATGGGTGCATATGTATGTAAGTGAAATTTAACACCCATCCTTAAATTTTATTTTTTAAAATCTTACTATGTAAGTTATGACTATATTATCTGAGTTCATTGTTTTTTCTTGAATTGTTCAGTTTATCATCTTTTAAGTTGTAGAAACAAGTAAAATATATTGTTATACTCCAACTTGCTTTAAATTTTGAAGTTTCTGTTATGAATATTAACTATTGTCCACTGATCATTCTAATAGTTACTCTTAAATGTCTCACTTCACATTATTAAAAAAAGCTTTCATTGTGTAGTTTTCTTTCAGTAAAGCTTCATTACTTTCTGACTCACTTTTGTTTCTTTCTCAACAATTGAACTCATTATGCAGAATTCAACACATAATGTGCAATACTTTGCAACTAAAAGTATTTGAAAACCGAAAAGTTTTTTAACATATTGTTTTTATTATTAAGATTTTTAACTCACTTGAAACCATAATCTTGAAGGCCATAAGTTGTACAATTATTGCAAATAAATAAAAACTGTTGAATTCATAAGTTCATCACTTTTTAAATAATGAAGTTATCTCAACTAAAGTCATTTGTTATAAGTCATCTTTTTGTTGAGACAAAATTTGACTTCGCTGCATTTTTATATCTTTGCATTTTCTCCAATCTTTTTTATTAATAATATTCATACCTAAAACTTTTAAAAGAAATCTATGATGAAAATGTGTTGCCAACAAAAGCATTTTGCCTATAATCAGTACCAGTAAGTAAAGAAATGATAAAATTTAATTGTGCAAAATATTTTACTCATTCTTCATGTTTATCATCTCATTTTAGTCACAGTAGCTTTTTTTAATGTACATGATTGTAATCCTTGAAAGTGAAAGTGTTCAAGCATTTTTCTGGCACCAAATTATGCATCAGGTCTTTCATTCTGTCTGACCACAGTCAAGACTAACTTTTCAATTTCTGGAAATCATTGATTTGTTTCTCTTAAGCAAAATTTAAAAAGAAAAAGGAAAGAAACAACAAATTTTAAAAGCTTTACTATAATTAATCCAGAGAGGTTGAGTTGACAAATTTATTTAATCAGTTTAAAACAGAAAAGTTGAAAGTACTAGTCATTAACATGTTTTGTGCAGTTACATTGGATATTTTTCAAAGTGATGATCTTATTTTTTATGATAATTGATGTTGTCATAAAGAAAAATACAATTTTCCTATTTTGCAGAATATGCATTTTTCTCAAATTGATGATTAAGCAATTTCCACTGACCCAAATCAAACAAGTTCAGAAAGGAATTAACTTCAAAATGTTAGCTGCTATCTTTCTCAGATACAAAAAAAAGTCATAAATGTCACACAAAAAAAAGTGAAAAAGAAAAAAATCACGACATACATATCACAATACAGAAGAATACAAATTTACAACTTAAGTGAAGATATTTACAAAAAATACATAGAGTTAATTTTAAAATTTATCTTAAAAAATATTTTTTTTAAAAGTGCAAATGTCTGTAGAAGTTTTGTGGAGCCTTTTAAAGTAGTCTGAAAGAAGCAATAAATTCATTGAAATATAGATGTAAGCACAAGAATATACTATTACAGCTATGGAGACTTACATTAATTATTCTGTTATTTTTTAGACATACACTGAGGAGATAAAAAAAACATTTATGTTCAATAGATCTAACAAAAAGATTAAAACCATATTTAGACTTATGTGTTTTTATCAGACTACTTGAACTCTAAGACAATAAAAAGAGACATAAAAACATTAGCATCTACTCACCTGTGATGTTAAATCCAGTGGAATCTGTGGTGAGATAAGAAGTACATCCTTGTATAGATTTCTGTTTTTACTACTGCTGCTGTGTGACAACAGCAATAAGTAAGTGTGTGTATGTGTGTGTGTGTGTGTGTTTGTGAGAGAGATAGCAGTTTGTTATCCTATCAAGTGTCTTGTGTATGTAATGGCTGCTTCAGTCACCGGAACTGATTGAATAAAGGCAGGATCTTTATCGATACCTTTTTTTTATAGCACACACACATTCACATGCTCTTACATACAAAAGCACACATACACAGATTCACACATATACACATACATGGAAGTGAGTGATGAATCAAAGCCTCTAGGAAATAAATGATAACTCAGCCCTTTTTTCATGCTACTATAAGCAAATTTAGATTTTCTTTGATTTAATATTTTTTTCTCTCTCTCTTTTTCTGATATGATGTTGTCATTCTTAATCAAGAAAAATGTTAAACTATGCAAAGTTATGTTGCTGCTCTCATTTTACCTTTTTAAATGAATTCAACTTGTACTTCATCTATTTTGTTTAACCAACTTATTAACTCTTCTCATACTTTAAAATGATTTTAAAAGTGAGAAATATTTTTTATTCAGGTATTGGATTTTTTCCCCAAGTGATTAAGTTCTCTGAAATGCTACTCTATGCATGTTATTAAAAGTATAACATTAAAAACAACTTCTAAAAGACATAAAAAACAACAGTGATGGTAATCTTCTCTAGAAATCAATATCCTGTATATTTACTTATCAATACAAAATCTGAGTACCACTTCTAGAATGTGGAAAATCTAGGTCAATGGATATGTTCTCTTCAAATCAATACACACTTTAGAAAACATTGCCGCTTATCTTTTCTATCACTTTTTTGTGTGTCTGGTTTGTAATCAGCATTATTGCTTTCACTGGTTACATTTAAAGTGAATAATAATTATATATACAATAATCAGTCATGATCACTTATTTTGCTTCTTTGATTTTGAATAACTTTTTCATTTTTTTCATCATTCATCATTCTTTGGTAGTAATTTAAAAAAAAAAAAAAGAAATAGAGATGATACAATTTTCTCTTGTTCCATTTCTCCAAAAAGAGAAAACAGATTGATTTTTTTGGCATAAGAGAACTATGAAGCATTTCTTTCTATTTATATATTCTTACATAAATCTTTGTCTGCTGTATACTATGGGCATTTTTAAAGCCATGCATCAACTAAATCAAAACAATAACCAATGTTATTTTGCATTCAAAGCTTTAATTATCATTTGAATTTTTAAAAGACATTTTGTTTATGCCATTATTTTCAGTGATTTTATACAGCATAATTTGAAACATATTTGTAAAGGCATTATGATAGCCTGGATACATTTACAGGATATATCTACTTAGGTAGATGTGGTACAGGAGGTAGAGGTCTGGGGTATGAAGTAGGACAGCTGCTCACTGGTAAAGTCTTAAGTACTGGGTGTGAGCCAGGAGTGCCACTGTCCATTGTGGCAGACTTTTTTTCCATGAACTGTGTGCTTTGGCCAATATTTGGTTTGAAGAAACACCTACCAGTGATCATGGCATCACTGGGGTGGCTGAATATCTGTTCTATGGACTTCATATCTCTGCTGTGGAATTGGTCAGTTTGAGGTGAAGGAGAATGACAGTATTGGGATGAGAACTGTTCTGAAAAAGTTAAATGCATGTAAACAATTATTAGGGAGACATATGTCATTGATACTTTATAAATAGGGGTTAGTGAAATAGAATCAAAGCAAAGCTGCCAGAAACAGATAGTCTAGAGAAGAAGAGTTTATTTTTGAGGCAAGCATCGTATCTTTTTTTTCATTTTTCTTTTCTTGTCACAATTATTGCAACATGTCTCACAGGTGATTTCTAATGTCCATTATCCATGCACTGAAGAGAGAATTCAGTCATTTTCATATTTGTATGGGGAAAAAGCATTTGGTTCAAGATTTTGTCAGAGATTCATAAATCCAACTATGATTTATGTTGTTTTCTTGTTATATACTGTCTATGCAAAAACTGGGCACACAGTTTTTTCATTTTTTTTTTTTTCAACCAAAAGTTTATGTAGAAGTTATATTCCATGTTTCAGTTTTTATGAGAAGTTTTGGAGAATATCTTGGAAAAACACGAAGGAAAATAGGTTATTGCTATTCTTATTTTATATCTATATATTTTGTTGCTTTTCTCTTGGTGACATTCACTGCAACCATGAATGAAGGTTAAAGTCTTTGTTTTGGGTATTTATAGTCATTGATTATTTGTAGCTTACTAAAATGTATTTCTGCATAACAACTTAACAAGTAAGCATGTATGCGATATATTAAGTGAAGAAGCATTTTTTTGTTTATTTTCTTTTAATATTTTTTTGTGACAAGCTTGATTCTGAACATGTCACAGACTGACCCAGTTTGATATCCCTTACTACATACCTGGCACCTCCATACCCCGTCCCATGCCTCCCTCATGCCAGCCATGTCCACTATCAGAGTGTGAGGATTTTGTAGATCTGCAGCTATTATTTCCAGAAACCATAACAGAGCACTTTTCATGTCTATCCATATTTGTGATTTCTGCTATCTCCTCAATACACATCTGTAAAGGGAAAAAAAGAGGAAAATATGTATTTCTAATTTTTTATTATATGACATAATGTATACTTAGAAAAAAATTCCTAGAAAAATCAATTTAATTTAAATCTTTTATTTCTCTGTTGACATGGCTTATTGAATAAGTTTGGGCATTTTATAACAGTTTACTTACAGGCTATAAAGTGCATGAGGTTAAGACATATATTACTGCATTAATTACATTATTCTTGTTAGAAACCTTCAACCAGAACTGTCACCAAAACTGTCAACATAGGTTTCTTCAATTTTTAAGTTGGTCTGGCTGGCTATGTATCTATCATGTGTAAAAGCCGTACCAATGGAGCTAGAGGGCTGAAGATTTAAACATTTACTCCTTATGTCTAGAAAAAAACTTTTTTTATTTTTTTAAAATTCCACCCCAAAATAGGTTTTTAGTGGGGAGTTCAATTTTCAATGTATGTTTATGCTAAATTGATCCTTTATTTTGTGTCCGGCAGCATTCACACTTGTTTTTTGAAAATTCAGACGTTTTTAGTGATCACTGCCCAACAAAAGGTGAGAGAAAAAACTTATTCATTGATCACCCCTTTTTCCAATTTTTTAATTGATCACCCAAACATGGCATGGTACCAAAAGATGTTGGTCACATGATGGTTTCTATTGAGTGACTAACCAGACCTGTTTTATTTATAATAATTTTTACCAACATCCATAACTATAAAGTGAATAGTAATATGGAGAAACATGAGAGCTTTGAATACAAATTGTATTTGCATTAGCTCATCTATTCAAAGAAAAATTAGATCTTCTATTTTGTACATAATCTATTTTAACAATAAAATTATATTTCATCAACTATAGATGTACTTACCTGATGTGAGATATCTGTAGATGTTTGTGGTTTTAATGGTGAATTTCTCCGCATATTATTAAACTTATCACTTTGTGAGATTATTCTTCTTGGTTCTGTGAAGTGAGTATTTCTTGCTTTATCTGGATCCGACACTGCTGAAGGAACATCAGGCCATGAGCTTGTATGGTATGAAGGACACATCAAATGTCTTTGTTCATTAGGACATCTGTGAGGAGTACTTATCTCCTCTCCTTGCTGAATGTTTCTTCGATGGCAATATCGAAGTATACATATTGACATTGAAGCTGTAATTATCACAGACACAGTGACAGCTATCAAAGTAATAATGACCACTAAATTTAAATGTATCTTTTCATCATTTTTTATATGTACAACATTTAACATTTCAAATGTTTTATTGCTAACAGTCAATATTAAAAAGATAGTGGTTGATGCTGATTGGACTGGATTACCACTATCTTTGACCACAAACTCTAGGTCATATGAGCCAGCATCTTGTTGGGTGACAGTGCGAGTGAAAGATAACAGGCCAGTATATCGGTTGATCGTAAATAATTGTTTATCATTGCCTGAAGTTATTTCATATTTGAGAAAGGCATTCTCCCGACTGTCACTATCAGAAGCTCTTAGAATTGTGATGTTCTTTGTATGGTGTGGGTAATATACAAGATCTAATGTAAAAGGATTGACACGAGGGAAAGTAAAATATGGAGAATTATCATTTTCATCTCTCACTTCAACAATAACATTCACTGTGTTATTTAGTGGTGGTCTGCCATTATCCTTGACAAGAACCTGGAATTTATAAATATCTTGCATTTCATGATCTATTGAATTTAATGTTGAAATTAAGCCATCCTCTCTAATCTGAAAAGGTAAGAATTGTTTATCTTTTGTGAGAAGAGAATAAGTGAGTTGTCCTCCTGCTCCCAGATCTTGATCACTTGCATTGACGAAGCCAACTGGGATTTGGGATTTCTGGTTCTCATCAATGCTAAATCTATAAATCTCTCTAAAAAATTGTGGTCTTACGTCATTAACATCAATTACTTTGATAGTGAACTCTTTCTTGCTGTGCAATGGAGGGGATCCTTTATCATGACAAGTGATAATAATATCATGGAGATCTTCAGTTTCTCTATCCACATGACTCTTCAGAATGACTTTATATTTTTTCATGCCAAAACTCTGCAGCTGGAATTTATCATGCTGCAAATCACATCTAACTTCTCCATTCTGCCCAACATCATGATCAGTGACCTTTACAAAGGCAATGAAACTGCCAACTTCTATATCTTCTGCAATGGTAGTTGTATTTGATGTAGATGCAAAAACAAAATTTATATTTATTGTTGGTGGATTATTCTGTTGGCTGATTACATTGACCAAAACCTTTGCCAGAGAACTCAATGGGGGACTGCCTTCATCTACTGCTTCCACGTATAAATTATGTAGCAGCTCTTGCCCTAGTGAAAACCTTTTCCATAAAAAAACCTCTCCTGTTTCTTCATCCAAATCAAAATGGGACTTCACAGTTTCTGATGTTTTTGAGATAAAGCGGTAAGAAACTTTTCCATTTTGGTCTGAATCTAAGTCTTGTGCAGATAAGGTTAAAACTGGTACAAGTCTGCTTGGTTCATTATTTATTGAAATATTGTAGACTTTTTGTGTAAAGATTGGTGCATTATCATTAACATCTGTTACTGTAATGTGAACATCTAAAACACTTTGTTTATGAGGAGAACCTCCATCTTTAGCTATCACTTGTATTTGGTAGGAATCTTTGGCTTCTCTATCCAATTTGTTCTCTAGTATAATGCTCAAGTCAGATGTACCATCTACTCTCTTTAAAACAGACAGTGTAAATGGTTCATCACGGTTCTTTTTCAGTTGATAGGTTATCTGTGAATTTAGGATTCCAACATCTTTGTCTATAGCATTTGGGATTGAAATTTTGGTTCCTTTGCTATCATTTTCTTCAAATTGTATATTTACCTGCTTTCTGGGGAATTCAGGTTGATGATCATTGACATCTTTTAGTATGATTTTGATTTCTAAGAGCTTGATGAATGATGTTCCTTTTTTCACTGCCACATCTATCATTTTATAGCATTCTTTCTCCCTCTTACACATTGATTCTGCATCCAGGTTTTGGGTTGTATAAAGTTTTCCAGTATTCATAGATACTCGGAACAGCTGGCCAGTATCTGACATACCTTGTTGCAGGAGGTTAAATGTGATTAATCCATTGTTTCGATGTGATACACCATCTATCAAGTGTGCGTCCATAGAGATGTCACCCACTAATGTACCTGGGATTTGGCCTTCTTTTACAGAGTAAGTTAAGTCTACAGCCATGCTTGTATTCATTACAAACAATAGTATAACCACTGGTATCCACATGTTCCAGTCCACTCTGTGGAAAGAAAAAAAGTATATTTCTTATTTTAGAATGTCTGTAACTGATGATCATTTGATATTTCTAAGCTTAGTATTTTTCCTTCTATATCATATATTTTATCAGAAAAATATTACACTTTTATTTCAAGTTTCAAAGCATTACAAAGAATCCTCCAGTTTAAAAACAATTTTACCACCTGAAAACTTGAGCCTTGATCGCAGAGATCAAGGCTCAAGTTTACAGGTGGTAAAATTGTTTTTTTCACCTTGATGTTTTTTTCAAAATTTAACTTTGATATGGTTCTAATATGAAATTGTATTCTCCATTAAAAGAACTTTTAACACTCTTCAAATTGCTACTTTTTAAAATTATACATTTTCATACCTCTATTATTATTTTATTACTAGTTTTACTCTATCTTACAATTACTGTTTTCTCTTTTCATCATGATACTCTATGCCAATATATTCTACAACCACTTGAACAAACAATGTGAAATCGGAAATAAAGGAATACACTTTCGACAAGACTTGAACTAGTATATAACACCTTGGGAGCTTGTCTTTCATTGACATCACTTAAACCAATTCAGCCATAGAAGCCTTGATGATTAAGCAGAGAACTATCTGAACTCTCCAATTCTCGATGCCATCTTTGTCTTACTACTTAGTAAGAGTAAAGTTATTTATTTGGCAATTTCTAGGAAGCATTCTCACTATTGTTTGTTTACTAGTTTTATTCAATCTTAAAAACCTTTGATATCATTTTGCTCTTATTTTAAATTATTTGCAACCTGAGATACTATTCATTTTCAGGCTGCATCTATATTTACTAGATGGAACTATAGCCAAGTTGTTTACTGTAACCAAGAAATACAGCAGAAAATGCAAGCTATTCCTGCAGTTTGTGCATTATTTTGAAAGTATTCACAAAAATGTAAGATATATATTAACTGAGAAATAAAATTAAGCACTGATCATGAATAACCAGAAAATACAAATACTAATAAATAATTAATTTTTACATAAAGTTCTTTAACATTACAAAATCAACTTCAATAAAAGTAATTACAGGTTGAGTACCGCTTATCTGAAACTCTGAAAACTGAAGTGTTCTAAAATTCAACACTTTTTAAAAGCCAACATGATGTCACAAGTGGAAAATTTCAAACCTGATCTCACTGTAGTATGATTCAGAGATGAGATTGATTTCAAAGGCTTTTAACTCATTTTGACTACAGTAAATTCTTGGTTATCTTTGTTTAAGACTTTAGAAACATAAAACTATATTTACATCACATACAGTGAAAGAGGAAACACGTCCCAATCAAAACAAATTATTGTCACTGCCAGACCTATTCATTTAGACGTTTTTATTTGTTTATTTATCTATTTATTTTATTTTTCATTCATCCATTTTACTACTGTCACCTTTTCTTTTCTAATTCAATTCAATAACGCTTTCCATTGTTGTTTCTGAACATCAAAAAAATAAGTAAACAATAAAAATGAAATAAAATGGCTTTTAAAATATCCTAAAAATTAATTTTTAAAAAACCAATAGTTTTTAAAACAATCTAATTAAAAGGGAGATAACGTATATACAAAAACCCAAGTTCCTTCCCTCACATTACAGGCCCCCCCATTCTCAAGTTATCTCATTATGTATATGAGTCATTCCATATCAAATCACCCAGAGCTCCCCAGGTCACCCTCTCACATTCCCCTGAAAAAATCATGTGCTCATATACCAAACTTATCGAGAAATCCCAAATATTTGGTCTGTATCTCTAATAGTTTTGAAATTAAAAATATTTGAAATTTTACACAATTTTATGCATTTTTCCGAACAAGCCTTTCAGTCCAAACTCTGCGATTTATAGCTTGTTTGATATGGCATGTACAGCTTTGAGACTTTCTGACTAAGGCTAGCTTATTCTGTAGAATTCAAAAATGTAATTAGATCAGGTGTATCTTATGTACTTTCCCTCCTACAAGATTCTGAAAATGGCAGAAAATCCAAAACATAAAAAGACAACACCCATTTTGATTCTAGATAAAGCACTAATAGTTTTTTTTCCCTGTCATTTATAACATCATGTGTATGCAGTAACCATATTACAGATATAGGAGTGTTAGAATGATTGTTTGAAATGTGCTCAATTTTCAATGTCCTTAAAATTGATTATCTTCATGTCCTCATCTGACCATGTGGGCAGTTAACCTCCATATTCATATTTTTACCATGTATTCTTATATATCTGAAAATGATCTGACAAAAGTTTGGTGCTGTGGCTGAGCTTTCTTGTGGAGTTATGATTTTTAATGCATACAGGGGTGGGGGTTTGGGTTGCTGAAAAAGTTCTCGGCTTGAGAAACAATGTCAGTTCTCAAAATCTGAGCAGTATTTTGTCATTGTAGCTGGAAAGAGTGTTTTTCTATATTGAGCATGACAGCTAAACTTTTAACTCCAGAAGGATGTTCTGCAACAAGACCAAATTTTCTCCTCTTCATCAATGAAAAATTCTTTTTTAAATTGCGATCTTACATTTTATACCAGTAAATGGAAGGAACAATTCTAAAAATAGCCGATGAATGAAATAAAACAGTGATTATTTAGCTTAAATCAAATCTATTGGAAGATGATCTGACAAAAATTTGGTCTTGTCGCTGGCTTCCTTCATGAGTTAAAATTTTTTTAAAGTTGAGCTGTCATGATCTTGTTGTTGGCCTGACCAAGAAGGGAATGACATAAAAACAAAATTTACATTTTTGAATTCTACAGAAGAAGTTAGCTCTAGTTACAGTGTTTCAAAGCTGTACATGCCATATCAAAGGTACTATAAATGTCAGAGTTTGGACACACAGGCTTGTTCGGAAAAATGCATAAAATTATGTAAAATTTCAAATATGTTTAATTTAAAAACTATTAGAGATACAGACCTAGTATTTGGGATTTCTCCATAAGTTTCGTATGAGCACGTGATTTTTTCAGGGGAATCTGAGAGGGTGACCTGGGAAAAGATCCTAAAATTGGGTGATTTGATATGGAATGACATAAGCAAATATTCCAAAATCCAAAAAAATCCGAAATCCAAAACACTTCTTTTACAAGGCAGCTTGTAAGATTTAACTCGATCACTCAACTCAGTTGAGTCAACTCTCTCTCGGGCATGTAAGTTTCTCAGCTTCCTCGACTGCTGGTCAAGTTGATAAAATAAGATCTTTCATCACATTTTTTATATTTTTAAAATTTTTTCAATATATTCAACTGAATCGTTATCAGGGACAGACTGGGTGGAGATAAACACCCCAATAGATTTTTCGAAGAATTTCAAAGACGACAATGTTAATGTGTCCCCCTATGTAACGTTTTTTCTTTGCAAAGGAAAGCTAAAACAATGAGATCAAAGTCATCATAGTTCATTACACTTTATATAATTCTTTTCTTTTAGGCATGAGTCAATCTTCTTTGCATAAGTATTTTGGTCAAGTTATTTTTTCTTAAAATCTTACCGGCTGGTCCCAGGCAGGGTTGCCAATTTAGCGCGTTTCGTGCTAGATTCAGCACGTTTCTATATTAGCGCATTTGCGCCTAAAACATTTTGGCCATTTTGGGACATTTTCTGGCTATTTTCAACCATCTTTAGCATCTTTTTGGTGTTTTTTAGCCATTTCTGGCTATTTAAAAATATTTAAAAATATTTAGCACTTTTTTAGCGCCTTTTGGCAGTCAAACTAGCGTGAAAATATTTTTTGAGTTGGCTCAGGAATTTCAGATATGGGGTACTCAACCTGTATTACTTTTTCACTTTACACTGCTGATTCCTAAGCAAATACTCATATTTCAAAACATTATGTAATATTCCAAATAATTCTATTTGCATCTGAAAGATTCATTCATTTGCTTTTGTCTAATTTTATACAACAGATAGGAAATATTGAAGATTTTGGGCTGAAAATGTCTTCATTTTTTATCATTCAACTATCTAGGAGGGATACAGATGCAGCATACTTGGTTTCCTCTTTGTCTCTATTGGGAAAATTAAGTCCTACAAATGTGAATTTCCTAAAATTCAATCTATTGCAAATTCTTTTCTATTTTTTCAATAATCTGCTTGTAAAATACATTCTATATGATATAAAATACATCAAAATACCTTATATGGCTCTGGCTTTCTGGGAGTAATCCAAACCATTACTCTAACTTAATTTTCAAAATCTTTGTTCTGCCTTTGGCTATGTTTTCATCTCAGTACATCTTAAAGTTTTACATCAATTTATTTCCATTTTGTATAGCACTTCTATAATTTTTCTTTAGTCGTTAAAATTTTGCTTTTATTTCCATGTTTGTAGCCATTCTTTTCTCTTGACTGTTAGAATATATAAATTAATAGTTTAATTGTTCAAAACAGATTTAGGAAAATGTTAAATATAAATGAGTATAAGTGTGGAATAAAAACTTGTAATCTTTAGAAACATATCTTTGATTTAATCATTGAAATTGATAAATTGGTTTTGATTTTCATAGTTTTGTCATCAGTCAAAAAATGTTCAGTATTTTGAATTAGTTGGTAGAAATGTAAAATCATATTCTTTTTCCTTCAGAAGTTCAATTCATATCTAAGATTGCTTTCTGACATTGCATTTTGAGATAAAGCAATTAATTTCCTAAAGTAGTAGCGTCATCTGACAAGTTCATTTCCTGAAACTATTGTTTAATGCTTTTGGAAACTTAATTTAGACGTTGCTCATCATCGCTCAGTGATATCGTTTTTGTTCCTTATTGCATCAATAAATTGCTCAATATAGGAAAATGAGGAAAACTTCTAGTTGAGCATTTATTAGGTTACTTTATTTTCAGTGGCATTCTTATTCTTTTATATTTATTAAAGACAAGTAAAGAAAAACATCTTACTCTTTTGATGGTCTGAGTATGAAAAAGAAGTACAGAGAAAAATTAACTGAACAAAAGATGCTAAAAAAAGAAAGCCTGTCTATGCAAAGTTAGGAAATTATAGAATAATGTAATGAGGTAGCAGCATAGTGGCAAGAAAAAGAATACCACTGACACTTGTGACAAAGAGAATAAGTGAGTGTGTTAGAAAGTGAAAGATCAAGCAAGATCATTCTGTCAAAACTAAGATTGTTTCAGGCATCAGACACAAAGAGAAGAAATGGGAGAGGCAACATCAAACCTAAGTGAATGTGCTAGGGTCAGACTCGCTGCATAGGAACACAGGAACAAATTAGGCAAGGTCATGATGTCAAGATCAAGATCATCTATGATACTAGCTACAAAAGGAGGAAGAAAATCAAAATCAAAATCAAACCAAAGAGAATAAGATTGACAGGAAGAAGTGCAGATAAAGATAACAGTGGATGAAAGAGGTTGTTGTACAAATTTGAGTAGTATATAAACTAATTACATTAAAGTCAGTCATGTAAGAATAATATTCTGACATTTACCATGTTTTGCTCTTTTTAAGACAATCAGTTTGTTATATTACAAGTTAAGACATCATAGGAAAACCATAGTATATTTCTAACCAAAAATTAACAATAAAAAAAACCAAGATTTTGTTTACTCAAGAGAATTAATCTTTTATTTTCAACTTGCTATTTCGCACATGTGAGATGCTTCAATTATTTACATAATTAGAGATAAGTGTTATCTTGTTCTAAATTTAAGATTGCTACTGACAAGTTACAAATATTTAATATTTGGAAACCTTATTAAATTGGAAATATTTAAATATGATTTTATGAAGCAGGAAAATTATTGTTTTAATCCTGTGGATACATGTAAGATTTTTTGCTTGTAATAAAAAGAATCAAAATAATAAATGTATTAACTTAAAAATGACCAAAAACACAATTCATAACTTTTTTTATGAACATTATTTTATGATAAGTACTTATGAATAAAATTTAAAAGTTCTTACTTAACACAGAACTTCTTTAAAAGATATTTTCTTTAAATAATAATATGGTATCGAAAAGAGTTAAATTTTTAAATATTTTGAATATTTTAATTTAGTAGAAAAAGAATATCTCTTCCCAAAATACATATGAAGGGATTTTAATAAATTTACTTTTTCTCATTAAATCATACATATTTTTATTCTAACTAGGTAGAATATCTCTTTCAAATTTTTATATAAGGGTGCGTATCTACACGTACATGTGTACAATAAAATTAATTTCCTCTAATTAACAAAACAAACTGAAAACCAACTTAGAATAGCACAGAGATCCATGGAAAGAGCAATGCTAGGAATAACTCTAAAATATAGAAAAAGATCAACATGGATCAAAGGGAGGACTAGAGTGAAGGATATTATACAAATAATTAAACAGCAAAAATGGAGATGGGCTGGTCACCTAGCAAGAAGAGATGACAATAGATTGGGTAAAAGACTAACTGATTGTCAATTTAGGTAAAGATATTTGATTGTTTATAAAAACGGTTTAAAAGTCCTTAAAGCAATGTTCTTTACTTCTAGTTATTATTATTATATTATTGTATATGGATTAAAATATGTTAATTAAGGTTATGAAAAAACATGTCTAATGATCTACATTTGGCTCATCATAGTTTTTTCCTGATGCATTTGAAATTAAAGATTGCAAAACACCAGCACATGCTGAATATAGAGAGGAATAAAAGAAAAGGTGTGCACATGATATTGACAGTATCAGATGTGCTAAGATGTCATCTCAATCTGAATGCTTTCTGCTCATATCAGAAGCACAAAAACAAGCTGGAATTGCATCTGAAATGCTCTTGGCTTCACAATACTTGTGTTGTGAAAGATGCTAGATTGAAGGTGGAGTCAGACATAAATATGGATATCCAATGCCCTTCAAGAATCAAAGCAAATGAAATGACTGAGAAACCTATCCACTTCACCAGCAACGAGACAGGGATAGCTGTTGGAAGTGGTGGTGGAAAATGGATGTCCATCTCACTCAGTCACAAATCAATACAGTGTTCGTTACAATCCATACCTTCTTCCAAGATACCAAGCTCGTATCAATGTTGAAGTAGCTATTTCCTGACTTGCTGCCAAGTACCTGTATAAGTAAATGTGTCACAGAAACTAGTGACACCACTATGATCAGTTGAAAAGGAGATGGTACTGTAAATGTTACAAATAGAGATATGCCAAAGAAAATTATAACTTGAGATCAATTGGATCAAGGAAAGCTGGCTAGAGGTTGTTTTTCATTGATATGCATAACAGGATGCCTGCAGCTTTTGCATTGTAAGTACAGATGCTGAAAGAATACTAAGTCTGTTTTTACAAGAACCCATATACTGTAAAAGTTATTACAGAAAACTTGACAGGGTAATAAATAGAGACAAACAGTAAGTTTTATTTTCAGTCTTGTAAATCAGCAGATGAAAGCTAAATGCAATTTTCTCCATATTTTATCTCTAGAATACTTTTAAGAGAAATAAGATTCTAATAAAAACAGCGCTGTAATTATAAATAAAGTAAAAAAAAACAATTATAATCGGAAGCTCTTTTAGATATATAAGTATTTCTAAAATCTTATTTTAAATTAATATTAAGAGATACTTCTGAGAATTTAATATCTTTCATGATTTAAGAAAAATGAGGTAGAATTTATACATGAAAAAAAAAATGGTGTATCTTTTATAACAGAGTTACAAATTTAAACCATGTAAAAATGTTAGTTATGCAAGACACTTCTTTGCACCAGTTGCAAAATGCCATGTGAAAAGGAATTTGGGTTTGATTTTATCTGAAGCATGAAGTAACTAGAATAAAGGACTGAAAAGTTGTTATTTATTGAATCCTGAAAAGAAACTGCTGCATGAAGGGAATTATTCTCCTTGGTTTCACTCCCCCTCTCTCTCTCTTCCTCTCTCTCTCTCTCTCATTCATTTATTCTTTCATTAGAAGAAATAAAAGGAAACAAAACCACTTATGCCATATACAGTAGAAATTATGCTTCAGTATCAACATAACAAAAACATTGGCTCTGAATCAGGCTTCCAAATACACAGAAAAATTGTGATGTTTGACTAAGTCATAAGAAAAATGGAACAGGAAGAAGCATTAGCAGTATTTGTTGATGCCTTAGGTAAAAATGGAAAAACCTTCACTTTGAATACAATTCTTTCAGCTGTTAGGACACTAAATAGCCAGAAGAATGTTGCAATTACTATTGCCTCCAGCAGAATCACAGCAACTCTGCTACTCCAAAGTAGACCTTTCCATTCAAAATTCAAAGCAAAATCCCACTGAAAAGAAGCATCAACTCTTCTTATATCAGCACAATCTTATATGACAGAGTTAATGAGAAGATAGATCAAAGCTAACTGTATGACATGAAACACCAACGTCATGCAGGTTTCACCTAGAGGCACTTGATCACAGCCAGTAAGATTTTAGAAATACACAATAACTTTCCACTAGGAAAGTAATCACTTGGTCTTGGAGATTTTGGACTAGTTCTTTCAATGATCAAACAGAGGTCAAGAGTATAAATCCCTCAAGTGTCCTTGTAAAGATCTCAGGAATGGTCTTAACTTGAAAAATTAAGCCATGATAACAATGTATAAGATGAGCTATCTGAAAACCATTAAATATCAAATTATTTTATGTACAGCTCTTAAAGTTAGTCAGGAGAAGACATCACTGTGTCAAGATTTACAAGTCAGATATCACTTTAATTAGTGAAAAACAGATTTGAATTCTCATGAGCTAGTTATTATTAATGTAATTTAAATAAAAAATCTTTATAGATCTTTGGAAAATGGAACAAAAAATTATTTTTTCAATAACTATTAAATAGCAGGATTGAGGTATTTGGGAAAAATTATATTTTATATCTGCAGATAATTTAAATCAAATATAAGTCAGATGTAGACATTCCATTATTTTATTTTATAAATGGTTATAATTACCACTGTTATTTTGCTTTTTGGATAAGAATTTGAAAGGTTGCCAAAAATGAAAAAAAATCAAGAGTTTCAATGTACAGAACTGCAACTTTGGAAAATACAGAGAAAACAACTTTTTTCCTACTTCAAATAATAGATGAACATTTTCCATTTCAGTGGAAAAGTCTGTAATTTCCTGTGCAAGTTGCTTTGTGATGACAATTAACCATGCCCAGGGACAATTCCTGAACTAACATATGTCTACAAGAACCAATGATTTCCTGTGGACAGCTATATGTTACAGAGTCACATATGGGTCATCCAGACAACATCCAGTTAGCTCAGCCAAAAGTAATGAGACAGCCCAACAATGCCCCAAGGAATGTTGTTTACAAAGAAATTCTTTGGCATGATTAATGATACATCTCTCCCAGGCGTCACTATGTGGGTACAAAAGTACCAATCTTATTTATGTGACTGCAGCAGGGTTGATGCTAACAGCATCAATGTATTTGAACAGTTATAGATAGGAATTTTAAAGAAAAATATGGCTAAAATGGAATGAAACTAAAGAAAGAATCTGCTGATAGTCTTTACAGTTTTCTTTGTTTAAATATAAAAAAAGTACTCACATGTTCTTCTACCTTTTATTTTTAGCTGAATTTGTTATCATACATTCTATTGACTCTTATTATGTAATGCTCATAAACAATTCAAAATTGGATTGTTATAGCTGAATGTAGAAAAAGGTAATAAAAAGTAGCAGTGTTTCTAATTGTTAATTATAGTTATTTTGTTAAAACTCTTATTGTTCTCTTTTCAAAAGATTACTTCAAAAGTTTCAACTGTTTGTGTTAATTACAGACCAAATCTATTGATTAAGAAAAATTAAGTAAAATTCTTAACCTAAATCATACAAATCATGAACAAGGTCTTGTTTGTATTATGTCAGTCATCTTTGAAATCAATTTCACTCTTCAGTTGCTCAATCCTGAGTTCTATTTAAGCTATGAAAGCAATGGGAATTTTTTACTTCATAGTTCCTATATAGATATCTATGGTTTGATTTGCTAGACTTTTCTAATGCCAAGCATGTTTTGATAGTTTTCAAATCCCTGCATTGTGTACATTCTACAAAAATGCAATGAAAACCACTTATCTCTTGATTCATTGTTGTCAAATGATGCAGTAAATCGTCTTTTTTGTATGCATTCAAATTTAGTTCAAATGCTTAACAAAACATGCATGTTGGCTCAGTTGTTAAACATTATTATATATAACCAATCACTCATAAACAGTATTTAGCTCATTTAACACTCAGTGAAACAGCCTTTTATTCACAGCTCTTGATGTAATGAGGTGGACAGCTTTGTTACAACCTTCATTACATCTTTAGATGGTCTTAAGCCTGACTTTGCAGACACAAAATCTTCCAATATACAATAGAATAGAAACCTAACAATGAAATCTATTGTTTGTTTTTTTAACAAACTTACAAAACCAACATCATTTCCCATCATACTTAGTGCACCTTCTATTGTTACATCTATTGTCATAGATACTATCTTTGAGAGATCTGTCTTGGCATCTTTAAGTTCATTTACAACCATTTTACACATGGCTGCTTCTGCAGTAGTTTCTGGTAAAGTTGTTAATTTAATTTGTTTCCTACACATTTCATCACCTTTTAGATGAAAGTAATGATAGCTACAAAGACAAAAGCTTACATGATGTCAGTATTTTGTTGAAACAAATAGAGAAAAGTGAACACACACTAACTTATTTTTAAAAAGTTTTGAACATTCTGAAAACCCACCCATCTTAACTCTTACTTAAAATAATTACTTCAGTAAAAAGATTTCTCATCTTTTTTAATTAATATTTTTAAAGTATGTGTGTAAATTGTAAACTTTTTTTTGTAAAATTTGTTCTTATAAAATAAATGCTACTTATAATCATCTTTGAAATGTCAAAATCTCACCATTTTTGATTTTGTATATTAGTAATAATTTTTTGTTTCAATCAAGCAGTAACTTTTATTTTTAGACCAATTTAAAAAATTAAGTTTAATCATATTTTCTCTTCTGAGAGGAGTTATGATTTTATAAAATGTGTGAAGGAAAAATTATATTATTCTTCATACTATAAACTTAATAGTTTACATATCTGACCATATTAATATAATTAGTATACTAGCTGAAATTCCATGGTGTTGACAATTAAGATTATCCATTATCTCATGCCTCTGCTCTTCTCAGACCCCCTGCCTATATCTTCTTATTCTCTCCCTTATCCCTTCCAATATTCGTTGTCTGCCCATGTTTTTATCTTAATGTTATATAAACATGAATTAGTTTCATATGTGAAAATCTTCCTAGTAAACTACCTAACTTTCTTTTCTGCCCTCACCCTTCTTACTCTTTTATTAAACTACCTAAACTTTCCCTTATGTTACTACTGAATGTATAACATTCAAATGCATGTAGGAACAACCAGGATAATATTATAGATTCTTATCATGGTATTACTTTTTCAAGAAATTCTTTAACTTTATTTCTGAACAGATTATGACATGAGTCAGTGTAAATTAAGTACCTATCAAGGTAGATACAGATTCAGTAAGATTACTGATAGAATGATATAGAATAGAATAAAACTGGAACATAATTTAATTGAGAATACTATTACAATTAAAACCTGTACAGTACAGCTAGTCTGGAATTGTAAATTCCATGAATTTATTACATGCATTATTTCAATAAATTGCTGATGAAAATTTAAGAAAGTTTTCGATCAGACAAGGTATGCTGAGTTTATCAATGAATAATTAATCTATACTTTTACAATAAAAAGAAAACAGAAAAATCAATTGAATGCATTAATATGTGAATAAATACTGAAAATGAAAACATTCCAGGATATGCACAAAATCTGTCATAAAATAGAAAAAAGAAACATAAACAGAGGATTTCAAATGAATTGATTAAGTTCAAGATTTGTTATATCAATAGTATCTAAATTAGAAGCATGATGAAGAGATTCTATATTTTATAATAGTCTCCAAGTAGCAATAAATTCTCTGATATGAATGTTGGGAGTAAAATACATTGCCACTGCTTAAGTAATTCTTTTCATGTATATTTTACAAAGTATATCCATACAAAAAAATTGAAGCCAAAAAATAAATAAATTTCCATGTTTGCCATTTACTCAGGTATGCCTTACCCATCAAGGATATGAATCAGAATGTTTACAGTGAGTTTCTACTGTCCATTGTTTGTAAAAACAAATCTTGACAGTTTGTTATCAAAGAATTATTAATAAAACTTGTAATAGATCAAAGTGAAAAAACAAATCATAATTTGAAATCTTTATGAAAAATATTATAAAAATACATCTTCACAATCACATTTAAGCTTAGCTAAAATATAATGGAAAGAAAATCAATGTCAGTATTTTCTTAATAGTACATACAAATATAAATATATATATAAATA
>VCCN01001705.1:346926-391411 GCA_006491835.1 Architeuthis dux
GATACTACATATCAGTTTAAATATAGACTTTCATCAATATGTACACAAGTAATTGTTAATGTTAGGTTTGAACTTATCTCAGGATGTCTAGATATTATGTATATTTTATATTATTTACTACTGTGAACATACACACATATGTATGTATATATGTATGCCTGCATTCATTGCACTGTAATAAAGCTTGTGCCTATTACTTCTGTCTTCCATTATGTGGGTAAGGCTATTTTCCTGTCTACCATTCTTTTTCCACTCATATTAAGTTGTATTCCTGTCATATTTTCAATCTCCAAAGTAGTAAATTCTGTCAGATTACATCTTAACCCTTCATGATCTTTTATACACTTTTCCCTTTCCAATTGCACACTCTATTTCATGCACACACTCATACATAAAATTGTTCTATACATGTCTGTTTGCTTGTGTCATGTCAATGCATGTTTATTTGAGTGGAATATATTTTTATCATGCTTGTGTGCCTTCTGGAATATGACTGCTCTGTATGCTTGTGTGCATGCGATGAAGTACATATGTTTTGTGAGCAAGAGTAGTTTGCCTGTTTTACTGTGCATGTGAAAGTTTACCCACTTGGTTGGGTCATTTCTTCAAAGTTAATTTAACTCATTTTCTAATTAGAAGCTGATATCAGTTTAGATAAAGCTTTTGAAACAAAATCTGATGTAATTAAATTTCTCTTCAGGTGAGTGAGTTATTTCTTTAAACCAATATCTGTTCACTTACCAGCCATCTGTTTACTGCTGAATGCACAATTTTGTGAACAAGTTCTGGAATACATAAAATCTTGGTCAGTGGTAATCTTCTCTAGAAATCAATATCCTCTATGCTTTCTTGTCAATACAAAATCTGAGTACCACTTCTGGAACATGGAAAATCTAGGTCAATGGATATCTTCTCCAGGAATCAATATATTGCATAGAAATCATTGCAGGTTTCTTCTCTTTCTTGTCACTTTTTCTCCCGCCAAGAGTTTCCTTTCATACACAGCATCATTACTTTCTGTGTTTATGTTATAAGCAAAGAAAGGTTTTGTATGTTGTATACTATCCAATTGTCAGGTGTTGACAAATGATATTTCTATAGGTGGTTTAGAAATGTGAACATTTCTTTACTTCAACATTTATGAAGTATATCAAACATATTGCTTTTAATGGTGCAATGGCATCCATGTAAATTAGAAAAGAAAATCTTATGAAAATATTCTCACTTGTGTAAAGTTGCATCCATATTTGGCAAGCTCAAAATTATGGTCTTTATATTGTATTTTTTAATTGGTTGATAACACAAGCAAATTGCTCTGACAATATGTCTGATGTAGAAATAACAAAAAATCATATTCATTTTTCATAGATTTTTACTCAATGAAAAAAGATAAAAAGAGAATGTCATGATGTGATAAAAATAACATGCACAAACCAAAAGTATCTAAAATGTTTTAATGTATTGCATTTTCTGTGGCTTACACGTGTAAAATAATTGTAAAGACAAATACTTTGCACATCCTTCTAACTTCCATAAGAAATGTTTCCAAACACTTGCAATTAAAAATTATAAAAAATTGTTTCTTGTTTACTGAAAATATACAAAAGAAATAATTGATCAATATTGACATTTGATCAATTGATTGCTGGAGAAGAGAAACATTTTTACTAATATCAGCTTACTTTTTAAATCCGTGAAACTGGACCATGGCAAAATACCCAAGATCCTGTTTCATATTTTTCCAATGTAGAGTTGTCATTAATGGCAACATTAAGTTACTAAGATAATGATTTATAAAATTTTCAAAAAGTAATGGACATTTTTTTATGTTGTTCTTTCTATACAGTCACAAGGTTGTGCATAATACTTTAAATATTTCATTCAAATTTCATCCCAGACCAAAATAAATTTTATAAAAATAAATTGAGTGCTTTTATTCCACTCTTTTGTGTAATGAAGGCAATAAGTGGCTGCTATTTCATTATTTAAAATCAGCTGAGGTTATATTCTCATATTTTAAGATGATGCATGTTTTCAAATTATAGTTTTTCTAAAAAAAAATATATGGCATATTCTGCATATTTCTCCTTATTGCTGGCACTAAAAATGTTATCAACTAAATGGAAATAATTAGCAAAATTATGTTATGTTATGTCTTTTGTTGAAGAGTAAAATTTCAGGAGCTTGTTATGCTTGCTTTATTTTCTTGTGTTATTTATGAATTATATATTATGTGAGATATACATTAAGAAATGTGTGTGTGTTTTTAACCTGTTCAATGAATGAAACACTGCTATTTTGGTACTGGAGGAAGAGGTCTGGGGTGAGAAATGCGGCAACTACTTGTTGATAATGTCTTCAGCTGAGGTTGAAAGTCAGTATTACCACAGCCTAGAGTGGTTGATTTGGGGGCTGTCCACTGTGTTTGTTGTCCAGTGGATGGCTTGTATAAAATCCTGGTACCAGCAGTTGCTTCACTGGGAAAGTTGAATGTCTCTTGTAAAGATTTCAAGTCTGTTATGTGGAGTTGATCTGTTTGAGATGGAGGCAGGACACAGTACTGAGGAAGGAACAAATCTGAAGAAGACAAATGGATGGAAGTAGTCCTTGAGAGTTCTCCTTTGATTCATGCCATGAAAACTTGAAAAGCACTATAGAGATGTTCTGTCTTGGGATTTTGTGCCTTGCTTCAAACATTATTATATCTGTGCATATCAATACCACCAATTAAACTAACATATGCTATGACTATTTGAAGCTGATTTATTTACTGACTCAAAACATGCTAAAGCATGTGTATTATATGGAAGTATTTGATGCATAAAACTTATATTAACAAAAGCAGATTATTTCTTTATAGGATACAAAGTTAACATAACATTTTTTTTATAATTATGCATGTTGGAGTATAAAGCAGAGCCAGAATTTTATTGTCTGTTGTGCATATTTGCTGCAAGATGTAATTCGCTTTTGTTCTGGAGTATTGGCAGGATAGGTGAAAGAAATGTGAACACTGACATATTTCATTATGCTGTTCACAAGTAGTTTTGAGTTGCAAGATCATTCTTGAACATTTTATTAACTCGTTCTTTATCTCTTCTCCCATATTACATACCTGGTACCTTTTCACCATGTCCTGTTTCTCGTTCACTCCAGCCACGTCTGCTATCAGTGTGAGAGGAATTTGTGGATCTCCAAGTGTTATAGCCAAGTGCCATTATTGGGCTGTTTTCATGTTTTTCACCAGCGGCCAGCATTGCTCTTTCCTGAATACACAACACAACATTTTAAAAATTATAGAAATATTTTATAGCATAGCATAACATTATATCATGCATTTTAGAGAAAATAGTTCTCAAATAAATTCACATTTAGAAATATCTTTAATTTACTCAATAATAGCCAAAGTTGCTTTTTGGAAAGAATACTGTTGGCATGAACACAGATTCTTATATTCATTACTGAGGTTTTTAATTTTTTAAAAATCTTTTTAAAAAATGTTTCTTTAAACATATGACTTTGTATATCTCTGTATATATCATATATAGATAGTTTTCTCAAAACATCTACTTTTATGATTTATTTTTAATCGCCACTTGTTTTATTGTATTACTGTTTGCATCGATCTTTATGTTTTTATTGTTCAACTATGCTGATTTATAAAATATTCTCATTTATGTTACAGTTATCTCTAAGCCACTGGCATTGCATTTATGTGATGGAAGGAATAAATGTTAGGCCCTATATTTGGTCTACAAAAGAAAATTCTATTCTTCCTTTTCTACACAGAAAGTGATATAATTGTATTCAATATACTGAAATATACATACCAATATTAGTAGTGGTAATCATTCAATTTAATGTAAACATAATGTTTGTCTTAAAAATCCATGCTTATTATTTACATTGATTTAGCAACACATAATGCATAAAAGAGCTTTAATTAAATATCCCTTCTTGTATGCATATTTTGGTGTGTGTGGAAATTTTCATTTCGGTTTCAGATCCAATGAACTCTAATCAAAACTAGAAAACATTTTTTTTTAATTCTGTATATGCTTGTATTCTTCTGAAACTATAAACCACAATAAATAAGTAACCTATTCAAAGGTATAACTAAGAATGTATTGCCAGAATTTAATATTATAGTGTTTGGATAATTAACAACTTTTGTACAAATATTTCCTTATAATGAATTGATGTTCTAAATGAATGTCTGATATGCTTATTTAATGATGAAACATAGTCAAATAAATAAGGCTTTACTAATCTCATTTGAAATTAAACAAAAGTTATGAACGTTTCACACATTAAAGAATTTTAGATATATGAACTTGTTATGTATCCTAAATGTGTTGTACTTTCCTAAGATACTTGAATATTGGCACTTATACACACTTATCATAACAAAATCTCCAACTATATTGCGTTAATAAATATAGATTTAATAAATAATTGCAAAAACCCAACTGTATTGAACATTTTTATTATTACCTAAGTGTGAGTATTTTCATGTGTTGTGTAGAAGAATAGTTATTGATTAGCTATAAATATCCATCATAACAAATCTTGTTAGGTGTGAAATAAATACTCAGTAATTATTGAAAAAAAAACGTACTGCAAGAAAAATAAGGAAGTCAGACAAACAAGTAAAACCCATGTTAGCAAAAAGGCATTATTAAAAAGAAAAATGCTCTTTTTCTATTTGCATAAATATTCTAAAAATAAATATTCCACATTGCTGGGAATTATTGACATTAACTTTTGAATGTTGTGAATTGTCAGTATATAAAACAGCAGCCAGGAATCTGTCAGAAAAATGACCAGCACGGAAGATGCTGTCTTCAGCATTTGTCATCTTCAATTTCCAATATTCTCAATCAGTCATATGACATCTAAGTTATGTTATGTTTTTCTTTTTTTATATTCTTCATTTCCTTATGTTAGATTTATAAGCTCAAAGATGGAAGCAGACACCAACTGATTGTTTCCTTGGTTACAAGCATGAAGAAAGTAGAATCACAATTGCTGAATACACTTGGCTTCACTTTAGGGGTTTGTGGACTCAATGGAGAGTGTCAGGTGATAGGAATGATTTGTAGAGTTAAGAGATGATGATCTGAGATAGTATTAACTTTGGAGAGAAAAAGATTGTCATATCCATCTCTTTACCTGAGTTCTTCTCACCCAATTTTGGCCCAGTGGGCAGTGCTTTCCTAAACCATTATACATCTTTACTGATCATTTATAACATATCTTTGAACCTGATTTCTTTAACTGGATTTGCCTCATTAATCATATGAATATTCACACAAAGCATTTCTTTGGAATCAAGTGATATCTTTGTTTGAAGAAAATTGCCCTACTATCTATAATATGACTGCAAATTATATGTTGCAAATTCCAGATTTATAATTAAAAAAATCCTTTGAGTTCAAATGCAAATCCTACCTGTCAAACTCTACTCTGCTATAAAATAATGTAAAATAAGAAAAATACTAGTCATGGACATAGAAAAAAAAGCCGACAACCATGCATCCATTTGGAAGCCAAACTAACATTTAGTCAATCATATGATCAATAAAACTACTGCAAGTTGAGTCTCACAGAGGAGTAGTTCATTATTCAAGCCAAGCAATGGGAAAAAAAGTGTCTGACAACTTGTGGCTGGTGCAGAATAGAAGAAATGCTTGGACATAGGAGGGAAATAAAGCAATGGAATTTGTTTATGTCTACACATAAAATGATAATCAACAACTTAAATTGTGAAATGCATGTATATTAGAATGCTCGATTTGTTACCTTATATAAAAAAGTATATACAAAATTAAATCCTTCTCTGATCTATTTTCCTGGTTTCATGATAAAACATCATAATTCTTTTGTTTACCTCCAAACTGTATCTAATACTTCCAGGACTAATGCTTTTGTTTTTTGTTTTTTGTAGATTCTTATTTTGCACTGATCAATGAACTTGGTGGAAAATTTCAGTATATATGTTGTTTCAAAGGAACTGTCTGATTGATAGCAGTACCTTATAAGTTTTAAGAACACTGTTTCTCAATAACAAATTCATGATAGTTTTTCTTGGACCATCACAAAATCATCAATGATCATAAACACAAAAATTAGTACAAAAACTTTATCAATTGAATTCCCATTCTCCTATATTGATTTACATATTTTTACAAAAGTTTTCATATTACTTGTGAAACGTTTCTTATATCCCCAAACCAACAAGTTGTATGAGTTGATTGGCTTTCCAAAAGAGGGTATACTCAGTCTCCAATAATTTTCTTCATCAAGCCTGAAATCATCCGGGAAGAAAGTCTTGAAGATCCATTCAATCAAAATGCATTACTGGAAATGAAATAACCAAGTGTGTGTGTGTGTGTGTGAGAGAGAGAGAGACAGAGAGAGGGAGAGAGAGAGAGAGAGAGAGAGAGAGAGAGAGAGAGAGAGAGAGAGAGACTTTTCCTTTATAGCATGATAATGAGCTGTTTCTTATTTTAATATAAGATATTTCTGTTCTTAAAGTTTTACCTCTTAATAAAAATGGTGCTATACCTGTAAATCATTAATTTCTAAGTACCATCTTAATGAATTTACCAAACCATTCTCAGTATATGTTTGATATCAATTTTTAAAACTAATGATCAAATATCTTGCACTGAAATAACATAGCTACTAGCAAAATGTTCGGAGATACATAAAGCAAAGCAGTAATTGACATGAATATTTGATAAGCATGTGAAGTTGCAATGCAATTATTTGAATACACAGAAACTAGTTTATGTCTATATAAATATTGACAAAACATTAATATTTAGAATGTATAATAAAAGAAAATAATTTCTCAAATGTATAAGCAGTGTGAATTTTAATAATTTATTTTAATTGAATAATTTTCATGCTTTAATAATTCATCTTTCAAAATTGAGATATTTTCTTAATATTGTGCTGATGTCTTGACAAACTCACTTAAAACAAAACAAAATTTGTTGGCTTTTTTCTGTATCAAACATTAATTTTCAAAAAGATGAGGAACAAGCTTTTCTAGAGATTATTCATTTCCCACCACATATACAAAATCTTACCATTCTAAAGGAGTGTTTTTCATCTGTTAGCTGGTCCTTTTTTTCTATTTTAGGTTAATTTTATTTTTATATTTTGGCTTCATATACTTCTCAATCAGCACCAAGTTGGGAAGTTTTGTGTCAACAATAACTATTTGTAATAATTGGAATTCTTGTTTACTTATCTTGTCTTTTTATTCTCTTCTGTTATAAATCCAGAGGAAACTAGTTCTAAACTATATATTTCTTTTTGGGGGCCATAATGTCACATCACAAAAAAATGCACTCAGTAATCAATAAAAGGGTTGCTGATTTATTCTCTCATGGAAAATATCAGTACATATCAAATCTTGGTGTGTTTTAGTTGAGAATCAGTTGGTCGGGATCATATGTGTTATTTCAAATGCCATGGATAAACCCATTTTGACTCTATTATTTCCTTCTGTATTTATTCAAATGATATATAATCTTTACTAGTTTCATTCCAAAATCTCTCCTGAAACTCAAACTATACTATTTAATCCTATGAAAACTGACCCCCTCACATGTACGACTCCACCACACTGTCCCAAGGACACTCAAGATACCACCACTATTCATTTAGAAACATGAACTATGTTTTAATATTCATGTGATTGCAAATGTAATTACATTATATTATATATATGTGATTGGTCAAACCCCCAGGTCAGATTAGTGTAAGAGGGTCACGATTCCTAGGGCATGAGAATGTATCAATGTTTATAAACAAAACACACATATCCGAGGCCGAACCGGCTGCTAATGTGCATGCACTTTCCAATCATGGCCGGTATTCCAAATAGAGGTTGCTCGTGTATATGGAGTTTCAAATATTTGAAAGTCCATATATATGAGCAATCAGTGCCGGCCTCTGACATGGATGAAATCATCCCAGGAATCATGACCCTCTGACCCTAATATGACCTGGAGATTTTGAATCCACATGTTATATCTGCTGTTTGTTTTGATTCCTGATCCGTGGGAATGTATCAATATTGGTAAACAAAACGCACATGTCAGTGGTCGGTATACCAGCTCCTAGTGTATATTAACTTTCAAGTAGCGGCCAGTGTTCAAAAGGTTAATAAATAATTCACTTTCTATTTTTCTTGACAAACCAAAACAATCCATTGTTTGCATATAAAACAACATTTTTTTTTATCTGAACTTGCTTTTGATTTTGGTTGCAGTAAGCTTATGTGTGAAGACTAAAATAAAGTTTCAAGAATATTGTTGGTTGTTGGTGATTGATTATTTTTCAAGAATAAAACATACAGGATAGAATACATAGTCATACTAATGTTTCCAAAACTCAATTAAATTATTTATCTGGATATATCAAAGTTAAGCAACTTTAATTCTTATTGATATAGAAAAGATTCTATTGAATTTAATGAAACTTTGATGACAAATTCGTTCATATCTGATAAGATAAAACTTAATCTTTGTCCAGGAAGATATTAGATATTATGATTTTCAGACTAACTGTGATAGCTAGAGAACTAGAAAAGTTTGCGGATCCTACATTATATAGAATCTTAATCTAAATCGGTCATTTTACCAATGTCTATTGGAGGAATCAATACTTTAAACAGAGAGGCCCCATTAATTGTAACTATTCTAATCACGCATTGATATTAGGCACATTACAAAAACATGGAATGACTATGTAAAGTTTACAAAGGGATATTGACAATTTGTAAAGCATATACCAGATAAAGGTTTCTATTTGTGGCCTATCAAACAATCATGTGACTAAAAGATAACAGCTATATGAGACCTTTTGTATTTGTTTACTGTAAATATGATTATAGAATAACCAATTTACAAAACAGATAAAGGTATACTTCCATAAAAACAAAGTATTTTATCACTTTTCACATATGTACAGCAATGCTGGATGCATTGCATATATAAAATAATCAGTTTGTATACTTATATAGATCTGAGAGCAATAGCTTAAGATTCGTCTATATATTTACCACATGGCATCTGCTGCGACTTTTGCAGAGGGGAGGGGCATATATTTCCATGTGGGGGTGGGGGTAAAAGGTTATATTCGGAATATATCAGTGGTAACCCTATTACATGATAGTCATTCCACCCGTGGAGAAGGTGCTGCACTTGCCGACATTTGTAGTGTAAGCAAGTACGATCCACTGTATGATCCAGATGTCAAATGGTGCACTTAACCGTTGATGGCCACGCATGGCTTGACTGCACGGTGACACAATGGAGTGAGCACCAGTGAATAATAATACAGTCATTTCATATGGGAATGTTAAGTTGGAGTTACATAAAACAATTGTATTGCACCATTATCCTTTATGGAGTATAAGGTTTCAAACCCCTCGTTCTCAGTGAGAAGGCCTGATCCAGGGGTCAAATGCCCCGTTTTCCCCCTAGTGGACACCCATGATTTACCATATACAAATTTATACATGTTTCAAGGATTGTAAATGTGCACATATTCAGTTTGGAATTGTATCCCTTATTTCTAGGCTAAAAGAGAAAATTATGTATTAAGTGTTTTCGGACTATTGTCCTCATCTCCGTTCATTTTTTGAACACAATGTTTCAGCCCTTGTACCCTACAGATAAAAAAAAATTCAGAAAGAAATTAAAAGAGAGAAATTTGAAAAACTTTGCCAAACAAACAATGCATATGTTTTGTTGTATTCTTCATCCATGTAGAGTCTAAATGCTTGATACAAAGACAGCAAAATCGTTTTTAAATTATAAACATCTAATTGAATTTTATAGTAAGTAAAATAATGTTTATTCTTTAGTCAAATATGATAAAATTTATATTAGGATAGGAACAGAATATTGTTATATCTTTTAAAGAAATTGTTTAGAGATATAATTATTTGAAACAATATATCAGAAACACAATATACAACATAAATTTTAATGTGCTAAACCTGGAAGGGAGAAAATAATATATTAATACAGGCCTCCCCTGTTATAGCGCAGTTCGTGTTATAACACTGGTGTATGATGGACCCCAAAATATTAATCTACCTAAGGAGGTAAATCTATCTCCAAAATAGTTAAATTAAACGATTCGGTTATAACATAGTTGGCTTTCTTGGACCCCAACAACCATGTTATAACGGGGGATGGCTGTAACATGAAAAATACTCCCTTGATTATCAGTTATATTTATATTATGTGGAACATTGCTCATGTTAAAAACACATAGGTATATTGACTGCAAAGTATTTTAGGGAAATTTTGTCAAGATTATTACCAAATAGAGCTGGGTGTCTGCAACAACATTTTCTTATACCTAATCTTTACCTGGAAATGAACACTCTTTCCTTCTTTATTAAGTGGTTAAAACAACTTTTAGAAGAATTGGTTTGGGAAAATTAATTGAAATATATGGGCTTAATAAGAACTAAGGAAAGAAAATTCAGTTCAGGCTAAAAATAAGGCTATGTAAAATAATTTAAACCTTGAAATTTCTAAAGTTCTGTAAAAAGCACATCTGTAAACGTTTAAAAAAAAGAGAGTTTTTAGTGCTCTCATTATTTCAATGAGAGCTGTCAATACACTTGTTTGTTTTTGCTACAAATATCTTTGTGAATGTGGAGGAAGAAAAACAAAAATAATTATGTTGCATATAATGTGATTCTAAATATATGCATGTTACCATTTAATTTTTCATGTTGCATCTTACTACAGGCTCATTTATTTATTGATGCTGTCTCACACAAGTAGCACTTTTAGAAAGCATCAACCAAAACTGTCACCATAGGTTTCTTCAGTTTTCAAGTTGGTCTGGCTGGCTGGCTATGTATATATGTATCACACATACAGGCCACACCAATGGAGCTAGAGGCCTGAACATTTCAACATTTACTCCTTCTTTTGTCTAGAAAAAACGTTTTTTTGTTTGTGGAAAATCCCCTCCCCAATAATAGGTTTTTAGTGGGAGATTCACTTTGCAATGGAAGTTTATGCTAAATTGATCCTTTAGTTTGTGTCCAGCTTGTTTATTTTTAAATTCAGACTTTTTTTTACTGATCACTGCCCAACAAAAGGAGTGAGAAGTAACTTATTAATTGATCACCCCTTTTTCCAATTTTTTAATTGATCACCCCCAACATGGCATGCTGCCAAAAGATGTTGGTCACATGATGATTTCTATTGAGTGACTAACTAGTTGATCTAAAAATTACCATTTTTCATGCATTCATTGCATACTTATTTCTTTTCAGCCCAAGAAACATTTCCTTTACTTTCACTGCATTTGAGTGGATATAATTTGGCTAAACAGGATGCAAATAATTGTGCTGAATATGGTATGTGCAAGAACATAATCAAATTCTGTAAGTTTCATTTATGATGAAGATCAGATAAGACTTATAAACATGGTGATGACAATGACATAAACATGAAACCTGTCCATTTTACACATTTCATTCAAATTACTATTGATATACAGGGAGAAAAATCAATAAATAAATGATAATTAACTATATACATCAGGTAAGATATTCATATTTAGTTATGATAATTAAATGTATTTATATGACTGAATGCCATCATGAGTGGCTTTTTAGTACTTATCTCTCTAAAAATCTTACTTGAGTAACTGTTTACCATGGGCACCTTCAATCCATAATGTTACTCAGTTCATCATGATGCCATCATTAAAGAATACAGAAAGTAGTAAAATTTAATTAGACTTTGAACATATATAGAAATAAATTTGTATGCAAATAATTTAATGTTTATGTCTGCCAATATTGATTTTAAAAAAGTCTAAGGTATCAGCATGAAATCATCTGAGAAATGATAACAAATCAAGTATTAATATTCAAAGTCAGTTTGTACTGATTAAGGAGTGGCTATATATAAAAGATTAAAAAAGTATAAATCCAGTTGTTGAAAATAAAATAATTATAATTTCTAGGAGATTGCTAAATAGTAATAACACGACAAAGAAAAATAGTGATATGGAAGTAGCAAAAACTAATGAAGAATATCTCCCCTTTTGCTTGTTTTATAAAACTTAATTAGTAAAATGAAAATATTATCTCAAGGTAACTTTTAAATATTCAAGGCAAATAATAAAATCACTAATGCTTATTGATATAGGGAAAATGTTTCCATTATATTTGATACATGTGACAAAATATTCTCTTATTTTAAACATGAAGAATATACTTTACTTGCTATCTTTTAATCAAGCAGAAATTCTATATTTTTCTATATTTGGGACTTGAAATCAATCATTCTTTTAATCTTTCTCATTTTTGAGAATGTGCAGAGCTAGAATTATTTAATGTAAGGTACTTGATAGAATGTTGTCTGGCCATGCAACTTAAAGGGAACATTTGTTACAAGACTCTAACCTATAATTGTGCTGTATTGATTATACTAGTCCTCACATAACACAGCATCAATCAGACTCTTGTATCAAAATGTATTTGCATGATAGAATCTTGAGATTTTTTTTATTACTTTCATCATTATTCTGCATTCTCACTTTAAAATATATATCATATTATCACATACTTTATATTACTGGCCTAAGATTATCTTTAGTCTGAAGTCATTATAAACCATGATTTACTCAATAAGTATTCTGTGAATATTATCATTTTCTACCCTTTGTATAACAGATGAACCACTTGTAAGTGTATTTTCTTAGTGGAACTCTAACATATTTCAGGTAAAAATCATCAATACATACATAGAACTTATTTATAAGAACAATCTTTAGCGAACTTACTTCAGATAAACTTTCTCCAGCCCGTTATTCTTTTAAATTTGTTTTCCATGTGTGAGAAGGTCGTATAACGTTCCTTGCTACATTCTATTCATATGAGCTCAACACATGAAAAATGATAAATGAAATTTTTTTCCATTGGAAAAAAAATACATGCTCAAAAGTCAGAAAAAGAATGTGTTACATAGATGAAATAAAACACCAACAAATATTCATTCCCAACAGCTTTTTCTGTCATTCCAAAAAAATAATTTTTCCAGTGTCTAAAATATACATCAATGCAATAGGAAATCTTTGATGCAGGTGTCACAGAGGTAAACCGGTGTATCAAACATACCTGAGCCTACAATATAAAGCATTTTAATTCACCATTTGGCAGAATATGCAATCAGAATAAAATATTAAAAAATTGAAACTACTATAAAAAGATAAAAATGTCTCATTCAAAATTTATTTTCTAAAAAATAAATTTTTCTGAAAAGAATATCACGAGGCAAAAACATTTTATTACAGGGTAAAAGATTCAACATGATTAAAATGAAGGAAAACAAAGTTGACTGACACTGAAATGGGATGATGAAAAATTTTGAAATGAAACAAACATCCTAAAATCTATTTTGTTTTGAAACACTGTAATTGCTCCATTTGATCTGAATCTTAGAACTGTTGGCAAATTCATTGTTCTTTTTATTTTTAGTTCATTTTTTTTTTCAATAGCATCATGATAGCCAACCACTGCACGGAAGAGGATACTTTCTCTCCCCTGTTCAATTCAGATAAATATCAAGAGTTCATATTTTTCTCCTAGCTGGTGTCTTGCTCCATCCACATCCTTGAATCATCTGTCAAGCATTTGCAATACAATAACAATGTATTTGTTCATTCACTGTACATTCTCTTCCAGTACCAAACACAGAGAAGCAAATGGTAAAACACTCATTCATCTGAGCAAAACTGTTATGATGAAGAAATGTATGAATTAGTCTTAAATATAAAAAGTGTTGTCTTTCATTCCCTCTTTGATATATCTGCATATATACTGGCAAAAATTCAGAAGTGACAATCAACTTGTTCAACACATGGTCTACAATATCATTACACTAGCTGTGTTGGTCTGTCCATGGTCAACATGTGGTCAAGCAGTCTATATTGCAATCATGTGAACATTTGAGGGAATTGAACTGTTCCTGCTGCAGCTGTTGTTGCTGTTGTTTTTTTGTTTTTTTGATGATGATGCCGCTGCTGAGATCTGTGAACAGGCGAAGGAAATAGGCCCAAAAGCCGACTAGGAACCAGCAGCCTATGGCCTACCTGTTCTCACTGTGCTTGTCTCTCTATTGTTGTGCCTTTCTATCTGTCCTTTATTCTTGTCTCTACTTGTACATTGTTTTCTCTTCACAATAGCCTTTGTTGTCAACCTCAGTGTATTGTTGAATGGACCTGAAAAGACAATGAGAGCCACACCTGTGGTCATTGGAGCAGCAGTATTCTTTGCCTTCTAATTATATGAAAGCAATGAAGTGCATACATTGCACTGTCTTATATCAATGTAAAGATAACTTTCAAAGGAAGAGTGAAACAATGATGTGGACATTTGGGGAAAAATTACTCATTATCTATGTGAATTTATTTTTTATCAATGATGGCGGAATTTGTAAAAGAAGTTATGAGTAATATTGAAAGTAGATTCATTTATCTCATCTTGTTTGAGGAGGAAAAGAAGAGAGAATTGTGAATATCAAAAAAGAAGGATTTAAAAAATCCTTCTAACTAACAGCTACTACTTTTAGAGCACTGTAGAAAGCTGAATAGTGTCTTTTACATCCTTTTATATTATACACCTATATATTCCATTTCATTCAACTTGTTTTCTCTCTTCTTGTCATTATCTCTTTTTTTGTTTCTATAAGACTAAAATGATGAGGATTACTTTCTCAATGATACTAATGCCTTAATTGTTCTCCTATTTGGTAAAAACAATTCTCTTAATAATGTGAATAATTTCTTTTGAAAAAATCCTGACCATTTTTCTATATCTTCTTCCCATATTGGATTATCTATATATTTTAACATCTTGATCAGTCTGGATGAGACAAAGACAGCTCATTCACTAGATTTATCTTTTGTAAGTTACCTGTTTACATCAAGCAGTCTTTTTATCTATTTACTACACTTTGACAAGGCAACATGATATTGTATACTGAAGATTTTTGAAGATGTTTTATTTGGTGATTTTCTTTCAAAGTCAATAATTCATTAGATTTTACCATACTGGACCCAGATTAGAAAATCATTTAGCAACACGAAAAAAATATATATCTTAAAATTCTAGTCTTACAAAATGTTTATGAGCATAATTTTATTTAACACAATTTTCTTTCTATGCCAAAATCAATTGTATAGGCATTTTTGTTGTCCATTATCATTTATTTTCATTTATTTACTTATTGCTTAGTTGAATAATTTATTATGTTTATGTAAACTTAATGTATTTTATCTCTACTTTCAGAATATTTAAGTAAGGTTATTCCTCAAAACACATACCAAATATCTTGCCAGATGTAAGGAAAAATAGTTAGTGGTAATCATATACAATAATTAGTTAGTTGGTGATAATAGTTAGTGATAATCATATAGAATAAACAAATTCTAGTTAAAACATATGTATTTTTAAAAAAAGATTTTAAGCTTTAAACTTTAATGGACTTAGATTTTGATTTCAGAAATATATTCAGTGAATATAAGGAGTAAGATAAGATTTGCCCAAAATAGAGTGTGTTGTTTGAAAGCTCAAACCCAAACTAGCCATGTTATTTTTATGGCTGATTAAAGATGGCATCACAAATCACCATAAGATTACAGATATATCAGTAGCTGCAGAAATAATTAAACTTTTTAATGGTAATCTTGGGAATTCTGCCATGAAATTCCCCACAAAACCAGGAGAATAAAAATGTTTCCTTGAAACTCTCAGCAGGATGTAACAGTTTGGTATGATTAATCAATAAACTATATCTGACTTATGATCTTTGATCAAGTTGTAATATAAAACTGTACCCTAAAAATAACTGAAAGACTTAGAATCCACATGAGTTATCAATTAAAAATTATTGATTTAATTTTCAAACATAAAATGTTGAAGTAATCATATTAACTGTAGAACTTCTTTTATATATTCATTGTTTGTGACAAGCTTTCTAATTAATATTGGTAAGTGTCAGTTCCTTAAACATATGTTGATAGAATAGTCAACTAGACGTCTGAAGAAAGTAACTAATAACAAATAATAGACATTAATGTGCACAATTATAATTGTTTGCTCAGTTATCAAATTTACATCTTTCTGTGGTAATTCTTTATAAGCAATTCAATTCAAGTGACACATATGCACATGACACTTACACCCATGTGAATATATGCAAAAACAATCTCAACTTCATTAGTTTACTATAAAGGACAGATATGTGCAATTTATTTATTACTAATGGATACACATTTAGAGTTCTCGTGTAACTGATGGTGAGCTATATGTTAAGGCCATTTACACTTTTGTTATTCTTTCTACAAAGGTCAAATGTTTGCATGATGAAACTTATCAAATTGTGTGCATCATTTTCTTGGAAAATGTGAAATTAAATATTCAGAAAACGTTTTGTATATATTAAAACTCTGCAATAAAGCATCACACATATCTGCCTTAAAAAGTTTTTTTTTCTTTTGACACCACATCATTAAGTGAATCATTTTTTCTGTTAGTTTTGTAAAGTATGTTACAGCAAACTAAATCAATGTTGAATAAGTAACACAACTGCTGGCATACAAACATATACAGACATCCACAGTGTGACAAAATAAGTATACAATTATTTTTTCCTTATAGTAACAATACAGATATGTAAACATATTTGACATATTGTCAACAGATTTTTGTTCATGCAAAACATTACTATAGGATGCAAGTATAACACAGCACTGATACTAAAAACAACCACCAAAAGGTGCATCTGAAAAATTTCCAAATAAATGTAAAGTATAACATATCATATCAGAAGCAGGTTCTTTCTAAAAGTACTCTTATTGTATAAATAATTTCTTAACATTATAGATGCAATATAAAAAAGATTCAGAAGAAACTGTTAATAATGTAAATTGTTATATTTTTATATTTAATTTCCAAACTATCCAGAATCAAATCATGTTGTGAGCTTAGTTATTGCAATCTCTTTATTGAATTAACTGAGAATAAATACAGATAAAAAGTAAATTGAAATTGCAATATAAGCAAACTGGATGTTAAAAAATGCTTGAATCTCTAATGCAGGTGTTAGACTTGCTTTTAATGTGGTGATTGATTCCTAAGATTACTGAGGTCAATTTCTATTCATATCAGACATTTTCATTGGCTAGGTGTATATTTTTCTGTATCTCATTTGGTTACCTACGCATTTATACTGTCATATAAACACATGAGCCTATTTTTGTCATTTGTTGTAAGTTGTAATTTTTATGTGTGAATGTGTTTACACATATTTTTGTAAGCATGATCACATGGTTTGATATTAATATCTTATTATGTCCAATCAAGCTAATACTTTAATACTGAATCTGGTTGTTTTCTTGGTGAAATTCTTGATATGATATTTACAAAGAAAACATAAATCCATGTTTTAAAGGAATGTCTCACAGGTTATTTGATATACAACTAAACATTGTCAATGTTAACCTATAAATTAAATAAACTAGCTGAAAACCCAACATATGGGTATGATGTTCCATCTAGTTCCTGCAAAAGGCCTAAATTGGCTCTAATAAGAGATAAATACTGTTTGTTTAGGGTTAGCTTAATTCTATACCTTGTGCTACAATGCATAATTTTGGCTGCTTAGAGGTCACAGATAAATGGAATCAGATAAAATGGTGAATTAAAGTAATAGTAAATTTTTAGGCAAGCGTGAAAGCAGCCGACACAAAATAAGGGACCAATTTAGCACAATACTTATATTGTAAATTGAGCCAGCCCCCCCCCCCCCTAAAAACTTTAAAAGTGTTGGAATTTTCAGAAATTAAATTTGAAAGGGATATGCTGTGTGGTCCCTGAGTTTTGTGATGACAGACAGCCGGCAAACAGACATTTGGTGAATTAGAGTAATAGGTGTAGGTAAACATGAACGCTGCCAAACACAATCTATGTGACCAATTTAGCATAATGTACATTGTAAATTGACCCCCCCCTTAAAAATTTATTGGGGGTGGGGGTAACTAACTTGCTAAAAACCTGCTCAGGGCTCCCATTAGTAACCACAGAAAATTTGATAAGGAGAATTTCAAATGTTAAGAGATTCCTAAACTAGATAAAACAATCCCTGAAGATATTCAATAAATGTATCTCCTTTCATTCAAAAGTGCACATGTTACTTTAACATAAAGATGGTAAAATTAGCTAAATGTTTTGACATTTTGGAAAATTAAAAAATGCTTTAAGTTTCAAAATATATTATAAATAGATTCAGTCTTAAAAATGCATGAAAAATATAATTGCCCAAGTTCATATTCATAAATAAGTTTTATATATTTTATATCTATTAATTTTCTCCCTGAGTGTTGTGTGTGCGTGTGCATGTGCATGTGTGTGTGTGTGTGTGTTTATTGACATGTGCATGCATGTGCGAGAATGTGAGTTTGTGGAGAGTCTATCGATTTAATTGGTCAGCAGCTGTCATGGCGTGAGGAAGCTATTAAGTTGTTAGCATCTGACTTCAAAGGATTAGATATATCTCTTATATATATTGAGCTGTTAATTGACATCTAGCAGTTATCAGTGAACCAAGGGCCGTTAAAACAAGTGCAAAGCACAGAGCATATACCACTTTGTTTGATAAAGTAATTCTATACGAACCATTTAACCACTTCAAGATAGAAGATATTATCTTTTTTGGAAGAGAGTCATTCAAAAATCTATGATCCAGGTGATACATCAGAAATACAGAAAAATCAGATAAATGGTTAGTGAAGCAATCAATATTACAGCCCATTAGGTTACATTTAGCAATGATTTATTTTGGAGTGGTTTCAGAATATAATTCTGAATCAAAGCTAAAAGAAAAATAAACAGGTACAATATTATCTTTTCAGTTTACTTGCATGACATGATATAAACCCTGAAAGAGATCATTTCACCTTGAACAGTAGTATGTAGAGTAACAGCATAATGTGTCTTAAGTATATTTTTTCAGTGACTAAATTTCAGGAGACAAAATCATTAGGTCGATATTAAAAATGTAGTAAATTAAAAAAAAAAAATCCAAATTCATTTTACTTAAAGAAAAATGAGAAAGAATATTAAAAGTATTTGAATCCTAACTCATTTATCAAAAAAAACAATCTTACTAAAATCTCATTAGCCATTTCACACCTCTTCATTTGAAAGCTATGAAATCTGTTATAAACCATTACCATATAAATTAGTTTAAATTGGATTTTCAATTAGGAGGCATTAATAGAGATTCTTAACACAGAGGTCATTTCAGCTAGCAGTTTTCTTGCATGCATCATTGTTCAAAGGATCACCAGAAAGATATTTATAGAAAGACATTGTTTCTATTGATCAACATGGAATTCTACCTTTCTAGAATAAATTGTAAACTTTCGTCTGTCTATTTCATTCACAGTAAATAAAACAATGCATAATGATAGGTTGGAAGGCATTCGGTATGAATAGAGACATTCTGAAGAGCACCTTGCCAATGTGCCTAAAGCATAAAGTATACAATGGTTGCAAAATACCAGCCAGGACTTATGGATGCGAAACATGGAAATTAACCAAACAAACTGAAAACCAACCCAGAATAGCACAGAGAGCCATGGAAAGAGCAATGCTAGGGATAACACTAAGAGATAGAAAAAGATCAACATGGATCAGAAAGAGGACTACAGTGAAGGATATTATACAACTAATTAAGCAGCAAAAATGGAGATGGGCTGGCCACCTAGCAAGAAGAGATGATAATAGATGGGGGGAAAAGACTAACCGATTGGTGCCCATGGGACAGTAAACGAAGTAGGAAAAGACTGGACACAAGATGGAGGGACGAGATAGAAATGTTTGCCAGTAAGACTTGGCAGAGGTTAGCACAAGGTAGGTCGTCATGGAATGAGATGGGAAAGGCCTTTGTCCAGCAGTGGACTTATAACGGCTGATGATGATGAAAGATTTATCTAAGTCATTTGAAACTCCTTTATGATTTATGCTTTTTTCTAGGTCTTTTAAAACTTATTGCTCATTGTTGCTTCCCTCAATCCTTCACCTGATACAATATGAAATCAGGGACTGATAACTATGACATAGGGGAGATAATTGTTTATGGATCCGCTCCTAGATTTAATCACTTCTTTCATAGTCTATTGCCCATCCTTCCACAAAATTTCATTGAAATTCATTCAGAAATTTTGGAGATATCATGTGAACAGACAGAGAACCTTTAGAGCTATTGTGTGATATGGACAGTCAGCTAGAACATAGGGAGGTAATTGTGCATGGATCCAGTCCAGAATTTCATGACTTCTTTTGTGGCCTGCCTTTCCACAGAATTTCATTGAAATTCATTGAGAACCTTTTGTGATATTGTGTGGAAGATATTTTGTGGCTGCCAACAGTTAGCTATGACATAATAATAGAAGATAATTGCGCTTGGATCCACTCCAAAATGTCCTGACTTCTTCCATAGTCTATTGCCCACCCTTCCGCAAATTCATTTGGAACTTTTGGAGATATACTGTGGACAGTCAGATTGGAGCGTTTTATTTAGTTCTTTCCGCAATTATCATTACAGCTGAGGACACTGATATCACGGTGCTTTGTCTTGGCTTCCAGAATGACATCACCTGTCCCATCTACCAAAAGTGTGGGACACAGAACCGTACACAGTTTGTTGACATTAGCAAACTGGCAATCACACTTGGAAACAGCATCTGTGACAGTCTAATTGGCTTACATGCCTTCACAGGCTGTGACACTGTCAGTGCATCTGCTGGTCAAGGGAAACTGAAGATGGTGACAAAGGACACTTCCTGCCAAGAGACTTTTAGTGGACTGGGGCAGTCATGGAACATGAGTGATGAGCTGTTCCAGAAAATTGAGCTGTTCACCTGTCACATGAAAGAGATGAGCAGTTTGATGAGTGACACAGTGTGGTGATTCCGATGGTATACATTGATGCAGAGTGTGGTGTTTCTGGACTGGGTTACTCTTGTTTACACACAGAGCTTGATAATAATGTAACCTTCTTCACATATACCCATCACTAACAATATATATGGGATTACATGTATCATTGAGTAAGTAATGTCAATGTTATTTTCTATAGTTTTGAGAAGGGTCGTTAATATTCAAATGCTTCTTCAGACGATAGAACTCCTTCTTGTTATTTGTGTTGTAAACACAACATTTCAGCTGATCCATTCTTCGGACTTCTTCAGGTGTAAAATCCGAGTGTGATGGGTTAAACAGTTATGAATGTCAATGTTGTTAATAATTTTCAAGTAGTTCCTTCCCCACTATGGTATTCCATATTATACAGTATTTTCATTGTGTATTTAAACAAATGTATAATGACCAGTTTTGTGACCTACCCAGCTTTGCTCTAGGTAGTTTCTCAGTAATAATGCCTATTTCATTGTTCTGGACGCCTGTCATAGGGTATTGTATCTACCACAAAGATGCCACTCCGCAAAGGCTTTCATATCAGAATAGTTCCCACACATGGAAGATTACAAAAATCATTACTAGATTTTGCCACCTTAGGTGGTACCAATAAGTAATTTTTGGGGTCCGGGCCAATGGACTAAATCATCTAGTGAATTAAAAGGTGTTCCCATCTTTTGTAAAGAAAAAACAAAAAATTACATGAAACTTATTCTTCAGTGTTTCTGCATTTTGATTAATCAGAACTTTAATTGAAAAAAGAAATTTGTAATGTTTTCAAAGATTTATCAGAGTACATTTAAAACAAAAAATGCAAAAAATAAGAAAGTTATGTTCTTCCTAGAGTACAAAAAAGAGGTAATTATATCATAATTATATGAATACTATAGCATACAAGACATCAAATTATGTTTGAAGTTAATGCTGCTTGATCCTTATTTTTTAAAAATTATTATGACTATACTTTTGAGACATGCTTGCACAAAAAGAAACATGAAAATAAATTATTAGATCATTAAAAAGTAAATAATAGAGCTTGTTATAATAAATACATTTAAAGCATTATCATTATTATCACTATTACAAGAAGAGTAACTAACATTCTAAGGGAAATTATGAATCACCACCACTCATATATACTGTGTTGGGGGTGATCAATTAAAAAGTTGGGAAAAGGGGGTGATCTCTGGCCTTTTGTTGGACAGTGATCACTAAAAAAGGTCTGAATTTTGAAAAAACAAGCAGGCACAAACTAATGAACAATTTAGCATAAACTTATATCGCATATTGAACCCCACTCTAAAAACCTATTTAGGGGGGAATTTTCAAAAAACAAAAAATGTGCAGTGGTGGTGGGCAGTGATCACTAAAGAGTCAAAATTTTAAAAAGACAAGTGAGAATGTTGGTGGACACAAACTAAGGGCTCAATTTAGCATAAACTTTCATTGAAAATTGAAACACCCTCACTAAAATTTTGAAGGGGAAATTTCAAAAAACAAAAAAACAAACATTTTCCCTACTCATTGAGGGGAGAGTGTGTGCAAAATTTCAAGTTTCTACTATGAACGGTTAGGGCTGAGCAAAGTCCAGATACATAGATAGATACATATAAATGTTAGAATGTGAATAAACCTAAACCCAGCAATAAACCAGTGTTGTGGGTAGCAGTGATTAATAAGAAAAGAAAGGAGAGTAGAGCAATTGCTGCAAAGCATGGTTAGAAAGAACACATGTTCCATTATGAAAACCTGTTAACTTTTTAATGTAATGCCCTTTAGCATTTTAGCATTTCAAAGAAATGGAATACATGGATGACTCAAATATTTACTAGCAGGAACTTATTTTGACAAATTTACAAAACTACGAATTAAACAACAGCCATATTCTACAATTTGCCAGAAGAATATCAAGTAAGCATGAAATAACAAAAATGACTCCTGCCAGTTTCCATACAAAATTAGTTCAAACATTACTAGTCAAGTTGCTCACTGTGAGCACTTCAATGCTTGCTAGAAAAGGTGAAAGAAAATTATAACAAATGATACAAAAGAATAGTTAATCAATGAAGTCTTTACAAATCTGTTAACTATTTCTCTTCCGATTCAATCCAGAGAATTTGCCACTAGCAACTATTTTCAAATTAGAAATTTTACTAAGAAATCAATTGTTCACTTATATTAAGTGACCTTCAAGCCATAAAATTCTTCTGTTGACCACAACAGAGAATTATTGTTTTCTTAGAAACATTAAACTTCAGTCTTCCTTACTGAAAAAATATTTTACCAATTATACCTCCTTCCACTTTAGGTAGAAAAATAAGCTTATGTATTTTAGATTTATATAGATTATTCTATATGCTGTTTAGACAACTATTTTCATCATTGTGTGTTTTATCACTATGTTTCAATAATATGTTTTTCAGCCTTCCTAGGTGTATAATTTGTCCTGTAGTGCATTATACAATTCTGGTTCTATTGTTATGATATACTACCACAAAAAGGTTATTTCAAGGTCAACACCTGTGTGGAAATGGAAGTGACCCGGTCACCTTAGCATATGTGTAGGTGTCCAAAAAACAGGATGTGGAGACTGGACTCAGCAGAGAAGCAGATCACCTAAGCCAGGCTGGAAGGCATGAGACCGCTGTCCCTGTTGGGGACAGACTGACGTTTCTCCTTATCTCGCTCCCACTTTTCATTCTCTGGCCGACACAGTGTATGCCATGTTATAAGAGACTACTATGCACAAGAACAAGAATCATAAGTCCAATGATGTGTCCACCATCCTTATGTCCATATCTGTCCATGTGGTTGCCTCAGGAGGAGGAGGAGGAAGTGGTGGAGGAGAATGGTACACCAGATTGACCTGAAGGTCTGACCTAGATTTCAAATAACTCTAACTTGAAACAGTCTAAAATGTTGCAAGGATGAGAAGGAGAAGAAGCTGGATTTCAAAGAGAAGAAATAGAAGAAGAGGAGGAGCCATGCATGATTGAGTTTCCTAATAAAAATTTATTTCTGATTTTAAAGAGATTCTAAATGAAGTAGTAGTAGTAGTAGTATCATTTATACTTGTGGTAGTATTAGCAGCAAGAGGAGGAATAGAAAGATGAGGATATTTCAACTGAAGGTCTGGACCAAGTTTCATATCAATCCAACATGATACGGATGAGAAAATTGATATTAACATATTAGGAACCGACAGACAGACTGACCGAAAAATATCTTGTAGACGCATCTAAAAAATGAACTATGTATTGCCTTATTGCCTTCAAGCTTAGAGATTCTAAATGTAAATAAAAGCACTCAAATCGATAAATTTGTAGTACATTTTCATACTTTATTTTCTATTTATTTGAATTTCTATTTGTTAAGATATAAATAAATATATTATAAATAAGATAAAAATAATATTATCATCTTTGATTTTAAAAAAATTCCTTCTGATAATATGTATGGATTTATTTTTGAATTTTTCATCATATAGTTTGCTCAACTCAGCTTTATTTTAATCGGACAAATTTTACCATTTCTATCATTGCTAGTTAAAAGTTTGTTCTATTTTTGCTGAAAACAAACTCTGGATTTGATATTGTTTGAATATTATATGTAATTCTGATGCATTTTATATTTGGTTTGATGATACTGAAAGTACATTTCTTTACACCGTATCACACTTTTTCAAAATTGCTACATCCCTGCTTCATCAATGTAAATGTTTTTTTTACAGGCCAGAGCAAATAGGAGATCAAATATACCTTTATTTCACATAGAGTATCTTTTATTTCTTTATTTCTTTTATCATAAACCAAATTCTGGTAAACAGTTTCCAAGACTTATATCATTAGGCTCAACTGATACAAGGTTTGTTTCCTTGAACTGGATTTATTTTTACTTATGAGAGATGCACAAGTGATATTTCCACTTTTCTCTGATCTTATCTTCTTTCCTTCACATCAGTACGCTTACTCTGTCATACAGTATCTTTCAGACAGTGGGAAGAATAGTGCATATTGTTAAGATAAGAGAGGTGTCACCTACCATATAATTGATGCTAAGAAAGAGTTTTCTTTTACAGAAATGTGTAGGATGATGTTAAGCATCAGTGACTTATTCTCTCTCCTTTTCAGTATGATCCCAATCAATGTCCTCAAGGCTCTTAGCATATTGTGATCTTCACTAGATGCTCATCTCCTTCCCTCAGCACCTGAAGGAATTAGAGAGAAGTAAGTGCAGGTTGGAAAGCAAAGTCATTGTCAGCTACTTCATGACAAAGGTTGTGTCACTGGAGTTATGTTGTTGCGGATGTAGAAATTGATAAATTGCATTGAGAACCATAAACTTATCTAAAGTGCCACCTACGGCAAAACTTTATTTGAATGGATGAAGGACTTTTTCAACTTAAGGGCAAAGAAACAATTGATTTTTGAGTTTGACTTATATGTATATATCTTCTATCACTAACAGTTGATAGTCTTGTGTTATATAGTTGCTCAGAATTGGCAATTTAATCTTCACCCTAAAATGTTGATAAATTTATCAAAAAGACATTTAACAAGATCACTTTGATATATTTTAATACATCTCTCTGAAAAATATTTTTAGAAAATAACATTGTAAGGTTGGTATAATGACAGATATTAACAGATTAAAAATGCAACAAAAGATTACGTACTCAGAGATCCTTTATTCATATATTCACAATGGCCACGGTCGTGACACACACACATGTGTTCTCTATCTCTCATATCTACTAATAACACAATGCAATATGGCTGCTCGTTGACCAGAATGTAAAACGGCGCCCCTTAGCGGAAGTGGATAAGAACTCTTCTGAATAAGGGGAATAACTCATGATACTTACTTAACAAACATTTTTACTTATACTAAAGTAAAAAATGCATTTCATGTATTAGTTGTAAAATGAAAAATCCTTCAGGGGAAAATACTTTCATAGTAATTGAGACAGTTCCATTTCAATTCAGAATAAAAGATTTGTTAAAAAATTCATCTGTTCTATCACTATGCAATTTCTTTTTCTAAGATTGCCTAATTTGGCCTATTAAAATGTGAAGTGTTTTGATAATTCTTTTATATTTGTTTTGAACTCCTAGAAACTAAGTGTGTTCATGAAATTAAATCTGATTTAAGTCTTTTAAAAGAAAGTCAAAATACAACTTGCTGTTTTATGAATAGATTATTCAATAAAAAAAATATAGGTTAATACATATTGTTATAAAATGCATAATATCTGTTTTCACATTGGGCATAATCATTCTTAAAATTAGTTGAATTTATTTTATGCTTACCCATTTTAATTTTTAATGTTAATTGAAATAAAGATCAATCAGAACATATAACATATCTAAAAGTGAATTCCATATAATTAAAAAAATGAACTTTTCAGGGGTTGCATTTTCTGTATAAACAAATTTGTTATGATTCACTAATGTCTTGTTTTAGAAACATACAATCGTAGCAAATTATTGAAAGCTGACAAATAAAACAATATTTCTTATTTATCCTTATCAGAATTGTTGCTTGTCATCTCAGCAAAACTTTATGGCTAATCAATGAACTTCCAATATACAAACAATATTTACTACTTCATACTACTTCATATGAAATCACTGTTTATGAACGGAAAAATAAAAACAACTTAAAAATATAAACAAGACTGGTTTATTAATCAAAATAAGCTCCATTTGATTCAATAACTTTTTTCCATTGGGCTTCAAGTCTAAAGATTCCTTCTTTATAGAAATTAGTGAAGTTTGAAGCTAAAAACTATTCAAATGCTGTCATTATCTCTTCTTTGTATGCATACTTTTTATTGCAAAAGAAAAGCTCATGGTGCTGGAATAGGAGATAATATGTTGGAGATAATCCTGGTGAATATGGAGGATGACCTAAGATTTCATAATTAAGTTTTTTTACCGAGTTTGAACTCATACAAGAACAATAGCCTAATTTTCTTTGAGGACAGCATCTGTATAAGGCAGACATTATCTCAGTAAAACTGATATGATGAAAATTTAAAATAAAGCTAATCTTGTATAATCAGTTAAATATGTATAACTACATTCTCTGCTTCAGAATTTGTCAAAATCATAATTGTAAAAACAAATGCTAAAAAAACAAAACGACCATTTCATGTGGAACAACTTAATACATAATTCAATGATGCTGTCCTTGTTTTCTATACTTTCACTATTCATATAGTTTTTGATATGTTGCAGCTTACATGTAACTTTGTCTCATTTGGATTCACATTTTACAGTTATCCCTTGCCATTTGCAGGTTTTCTATTTGCGGTTCAGTCATGAATAATTTGATGGGAATATTTTTGGGAGTTTTGTAGCTTACCGCGAAAAACTGCATCATAGGAAATACGCTGTACAGTATAAACCAAACATTAAAAAATTTAGGAAATCCTAAATTCATATAATACATAATAATATATATGCCATATATATTTATATATCACAAAAAGTGACATGTAATGTATGGAACTTGTAATCTATTAATTTTATCATAATATTCAAGAAAGATTGTAGAAAATTATCAACTAAAAATTATTTATGCAGACAATATAAACACAGAGATAATCGTGGTTGAAAACTTGTTTACACTCGCGAACCAATTAACCATGAGAATTCGCATTAGGAAACTTTTGGAAATATTTTTTTCAATTCAACACCCCCGCTATTTTAATTTTATAAAATCTCAATAAAATATCTTTTGGATCCCCAAAAAAGATAATTCTTTCAAAAAAAGACATAGGTTATTAATTTTGAGATGTTTTCAGCCAATTGATATGATAGTTAATGTATAAAATATTCTGATATTTTTTAAAAAGGATAATGAGTAATTTGATACTCAAAATCCCAGTGAGATGAAATGAAACCAGAAAGAATTGGAAAAGGGGGTGATCAATGAATAAGTTACTTCTCTCACCTTTTGTTGGGCAGTGATCTGAATTTTCAAAAATCAAGCGGACACAAACTAAGAGATCAATTTAGCATAAACTTACATTGCAAATTGAACTCCCCACTAAAAACCCATTTAGAAGCGGAATTTTTCAAAATAAAAAAAAAAATTTTTCTAGACATAATAAGGAATAATGTTTAAAATGTCAGCCCTGTAGCTTTATTGGTGCAGCCTGTACACGTGATACATAGATACATAGCCAGCCAGCCGGACCAACTTAAAAACCTATTTTGAGAGTTTTAGTGACAGTTTTGGTTGATGGTTTTTAATATTACAGATGATTACTCTCAGAGAGAAAAGATCAAGAAATAGTAGAATTTATCAGACGTGGAGAAGACCACCAAATAGAATGAATAATCCCAAATTCAGTCATCTTATGCAGTGGACCATGCCAAAGTCAGCCTTGGCAATTAATGTTCAATTGATACATTGGACCACTTAATTACTTTAGTATCCAAAGAGTTTTAATCAGTTGGGTATTTGAATACAATTGCTTTTTATATTCTTTTGGAACCTTGCAAATGAATTCAAACAGTTGAGAGAAAATACCACTTATATATTTTTAGTCCTTTGGGTATTTGAATACAATTGCTTTTTATATTCTGTTGGAACCTTGCAAATGAATTCAAACAGTTGAGAGAAAATACCACTTATATATCTCTTTCAAGCAAATCACAACAATCTCTGAATTATATCTAGTATATTCTCTTTATTTGGTAATTTCTTAAGTGGATAGGTAATATGTAATGATTCTTACCATCACCTGTCACATTAGCTTGCATGTTTATTTTAAATTCCTATAGACTTGGACAAGTGAAATCAGGGTAAGCTTTAGATAATTTTTAAGCTGACAAATATCAGTGTCTTACCTAGCAATCCTCATTTCTAGGTTACGGGCCAGTTGTCTTTTTTGTTCTTTTTTAATGATGCACTTTTGCTTATAGGTCTCAAATGATCGGCCATTCAAGTATTAACCAGTCTATGTTTTGATTCACTCAGCCAAGTAGAGGATCATCATAAATCACCTATGAAATCATTCTTGAGGGTACTTCATCTATATATTGCAACAAGAAAGCATTTTTGTCTTAACCATTGAACTTTCATAGCTAATGAATGCAGCTAGATCATTTGTGTCAGGGTTGTCAGATCATAATTTGGCCCCAATCCCAAATTTTGAAATAAATTATTCCAAATTAATCCCCCAAATTTTTCAACAATGTCCTCTGCCGGGACTTAGATTTTTCTATTGTTTTATGCTCCTCCGCAAATTATTTATTCAAATTATCATTCAAAAGAGTAAAGCTTAAAAAGCATAGAGAAAAACCTCATCAAATAAAGCATACATCTTGTAAAGGTATAATTAGTCTAAATCGTATTAATAACTGACAATTTAAATACCTAAAAAAACAATTTTAATGCATTTAGTAAAAGTAGTCAGATACCGAATTCAATATTTTTTCAGGATCATCTTCTAATTATACATAATACATATATAATCAGGGATAATGTTATCAAACGGTTATTGTTATCAAAATCAGTTGGTCCCAAACACCTTATTTAAAATGAATTAAAAATTATCCACTTACTATAATCAAAGTTCCAGGTATTGTGATCAAAATCTTCAGGTAAACTGTATCTAAAAGTTTTCCTAGGCGATTATTAATGTAAATCGTTCCAATTTTTATATCCTTTGCTTGATGTTATCAGCTGGTTATTGTTATCTAAAATACCCTGTCCCGAAGTGATCACAATGAGTGGCTTCAGCTGTATTACTGGATTCATTTCATGTTTTTATCTGATTTTACTGTAAATGGACTTTTATATCCCCAATAAAGTGCTTTCTGTAAATATTTGTCAATAAATCTATATCTTAAACATCTATAGATGAATGTTCATGATGAGCTGCCAAAATGACTAAGATACCCCAGGCTCAAGAGACTCAGTCCAGTCCACTTAATTTTTCTATAACAGAACACAGAATGTGAAAATGCTTATGATGAACTCTATAACAGTACAAGTAAAACCTAGACAGCAATATTTTGTGATTCTTGAGTCAGTTTTCTTAAAAAGTGAATCTTTCAATTGATTCTTATAAAACATGCACTGGACAATATCTTGACTAAACAGTTGGTTAATTAATCACGCTACCCACAACACTGGTTTATTTTGGGTTTAGGTTATTCATGTGTTCTGACATTTATATTATCTATAGTATCTATCTATGTATCTGGACTTTGCCCAGCCCTAACCGTTCATAATAGAAACTTTAAATTTTGCACACACACTCCCCTCAATGAGTAGGGAAAATGTTTTTTCTTTTGTTTTTTGAAAATTCCCCTCTAAATACGTTTTCAGAGGGGGGTTCAATATGCAATTTAAGTTTATGCTAAATTGGTCACTAGTTTGTGCCCACTTGTTTATTGCAAAGAAAACAAATCTCCATAGGTAACGTAAAAGATTTTCATGCGATGTGATCAGGTTGTCCCAAAATTAATGTCAGTTCTATCTAAGAGAAACAACTCAGCATGCTAGTATGCCTAAAATTACTTTTAGGTTTTTAGAGAGGGGTTCAATATGCAATGTAAGTTTATGCTAAATTGGTCACTAGCCTGCTTTTTTTTTGAAAATTCAGACCTTTTTTTAGTGATCACAGCCCAACAAAAGTCAAGAGAAGTAACTTATTCATTGATCACCCATTTTTCCAACTTTTTAATTGATCACCCCCAACACAGCATATATGGGTGGAGGTGATTCATCATTTCCCTTGGAATGTATTTATTTTTATTTTCTACATATTCTTCTCATAAAAATCTATATGAATCCTGGTTTTATTTTTATAATTAGTTTCATTGCAGTAAATATTATTCGATCAACTTTAATGAGAAAATATTTGTATTCTATTCAAGCAGTTCATTAGCTTTGCTTGCCTTATTTTGTGTTATTTATTAAACATATTTTTAACTTGTTTCCTACAACACTTTCTTGCTTTTCTACAGTTTCTGTTCTTACTACTTTCCATTTATTGAACATGTTAATAGCAATGGTAAAGTTTTCTGTTAAATACCTTAACTGATGTATGTAAGCTGACATTTTGTCTCCTTTGCATGTAATTGCTTCTTGGACTGTAAAATGTCTGCCAGCCTACTCTTTTCTCTTAAAGAATTTTCATTAGTTTGCTCCAGTTCATTCTGTCAAATAGTTTTTATGATGTCTACAAAACACACATACAATTCATTGTTGAATTCTAGCTTTGTCTTTCTGATAATTGGCTTACAGTTCTGAATGTAAGTTAAGTGTAATTATTCATTATAATACGTGTTTTTACCTGTTGTAAAATCTTCACTTTCTATCATATTCGTGATAGAGATTTTGTAATTTTAGTATGCTCTTCTACAAACATGAGATTTATTGACTTATCTTATTTATCTTATTGCAGGTTTTTGACTAGTAAGATTCTTTGTCAAAATCTTTCTATCAAGATTGTTCATAACTTTTTAAAAGCTCTAATTAAATTCTGTTCCTCCTCCAATTTGAAAAATATTTAAAATTTAATTTTTATCGTCATCATCATCATCATCATTGTAACCGTCATCATCATCAACGTCAACATTGTCGTCATCATCGTCGCTTTGTTTTATGGAGACAGATCTTAGAAGTATGTGTTTCCCAGAATTTAAGTTAGCAAATGGATTATAAAAGATATAAATCAGAAATCATATGAGCTTAAGATGACTGACATTCAGTTTTAAGTTCCGGATTCTTACTTTCATTAGAAAGTGTCCTTTAAAGTTTTTACATGATAGTTTTTTGCTGAAAGACAGCTGGAATTGTTCTAAAAATCTCAGTGCCATGTAAGTAACTAGATTTGTTAATAAAAAAGATTTGATGCAGAAAAACAATGGGGCAAGTTGGGAGTTTCTTGGAATAATTGCGGTAATAGTAGCAGAGCAATAAGGACAGAATCACACTATAATTAGTTAGAGAATAATCATAAATCAAGCTGTATTTTTTTAATCATCACTACCCATAACACACCGGTTTAATCACTGTTGCTGGGTTTAGGTTATTCATGTGTTCTGATATTTATATGTTTCTATGTATCTATCTATGTATCCGGACTTTTCCCAGCCCTAACTATTTATAATAGAAACTTGAAATTTAAAACTAATACTCCCCTCAAGGAGTAGGGAAAATGTATTTTTTTTATTTTTTGAAAATTCCCTCCCTAAATAGGTTTTTAGTGGGGAGTTCAATTTTCAATGTAAGTTTATCCTAAATTGATCCCTTAGTTTATGTACGGCTGCATTCACGCTTGTTTTGTTTTTGAAAATCATGAATTTATGATTCAAACCATATTGGTAGCATTTTCATCAAGGTAACTGAATTTTACCACCACCACTGTAACCACTTTACGAGGTAAAAAGATGCATATATGAGTGGTGGTGATTCATAATTTCCCTTGGAATGCTAGTCTTTCTTATTTTCAAACAATCTAAATAGTGGTAGCTGAGAAGAAGAGATGGCATTACAGATGTAGTTTTCTTTTTATTGTAGGTCTAACCAGGTATCGGCAACATGGGCAGTTGCCTGGGGCGCCAAGTGCTAGAGGGTGCTTGTCATGTGTCTGGGACAATTGGACTTTCGAAATACAAATGGGAAAATGTATAAATCAAACGGATTAAAAATAGTCAAAATAGGAAAATTCCTTGGTGTGAAGTCAGATCTTCTTAGGAATATAAGATAATACTATACTCTAAAGGGCACCAAAGTTCAGCTTTCCCAGGCGCCAGGGACCCTACAACCGGCCCTGGGTCTAAACTAGTTATTGTAGAGGTCAAGAATAGGAATTTATTTATGTTTTTCATAGGAATACACATTTTTGAAAGGCAGACATAAAGGGCATGTGACACAGCAAGACCAAGCTTATGAACTTTGTTTGATTGAGATAAAAAAGCACCTGGGGAATAAGATGATCAAAGATTTGGTATGGTCATTCATACTTCAAGATGGTGCAAGTCAATAGTCAATCACAGAGGCAGTATTGGTAATCACATATTCCAGATAGTATTTAAGATAGTATAGGAGGTAATTCCTTTGTCCTTGTTAATCACTGCTACTCACAACACTGGTTTATTGCTGGGTTTATTAATCACTGCTACCCACAACATTGGTTTATTGCTGGGTTTATTAATCCTCGCTACCTACTACACTGGTTTAGGTTATTCATGCGTTCTGACATTTATATATATTTATATAGTCAGTTTTCTTTAAAAAATTGAATCTTTCAATTGATTCTTATAAAACATGCACTGGACACTATCTTGACTAAACAGTTGGTTAATTAATCACACTACCCACAACACTGGTTTATTGCTGGGTTTAGGTTATTCATGTGTTCTGACATTTATATTATCTATGTAACTATCTATGTATCTGGATTTCACCCAGGCCTAACCATTCATAGTATAAACCTTTGCACACACTCCCCTCAATGTTTTTTTGTTTTTTGACCCCCCCCCCCCAATAGGTTTTTAGAGGGGGATTCAATATGCAATGTAAGTTTATGTTAAATTGGTCACTAGTTTGTGCCCACTTTTTTTTTTTAATTCAGACCTTTTTTAGTGATCACAGCCCAACAAAAGGCGAGAGAAGTAACTTATTCATTGATCACCCCTTTTTCCAACTTTTTAATTGATCACTCCCAACACAGCATATATTGGTGGCAATGATTCATAATTTCTCTTGGAATGCTAGTTTTATTATAATTTTTTAATATCTTTATGCACTTGTTTTTAAGTGAAAATCTTCTTCAATCATATATTTTCTATAAAACATAACTACAAAATCACCTCTTTTTCTATTTTAACAATCAATTTATGTAATTTCTTTGTCAATTCCAAAACAATTAGTTTAATTTTTATTTATGACTGAATTGATTGGAAGACTAAAATTATTATCATTGCTTATTAATGTTAGAAACTATCAACCAAAACTGTCAACATAGGTTTTTAGAATCAACATAGTTTTTAAGTGATTTTGGCTGGCTATATATGTATCTATGTATGTATCATGCATACAAGCTGCACCAATGGAGCTAGAGGGCTGAAAATTTAAACAGTTACACCTTATTATGCCTACAAAAACTTTTTTTAAAAAATTACCTCCCAAAGTAAGTTTTTAGGGGTGGGGTGGGGGTCAATTTATAATGTAAGTTCATGCTAAATTGGTCCTTTAGTTTGTGTCTGACAGCATTCACACTTTTTTCTTTGAAAATTCAGAGTTCCCATAAGCATTGAAGAATAGGAGATAAGATTATCATTCAACTCATAAATTTTCTGGATACTATTCATCATCTCAAGAAAAAAGAAGCTAAAATTTTAATGAACTGCTTACTGACAATATTCATGAAAATTTCATTGCAATGTTTGTTATCTACTGTGCTAACAGATTCTTACCGGTTTTAATAATCTAATTCAGTAAGAACACCATTTTAATGTTGATTTATTATGATAATGAAAACAGTTAAAAGGGAATTCATTACTTTTTCCTCACAAAGAAATCTGTAAATCTCCTAACAGGTTTCTCTAGAGAAACATATTTTATAATGTGACTAAGTAACAAAAATGGAAGTTGTTTGATAAAAAATAATGCGTACAGGAACCAAAAACAATAGTACAAAAAATAATTTAATTTGTATTTGTAGAGAATTCAAGTTTCGCCTAATCTAGCACTATACATTTATATTAATACTTTTTGAGGGAATGATTTCTCCAACAGCTAAAGTAACAATGCAAATACATAATTTGAAATAGAGGAGAAGAAAGCTGTGAAGTGCCCAAGTTATAAAATTATTATCTGATTCACTTATAATATTTCATACAAAAGAATAATGTTCCTATGAATTGGTACTGATTCTCTGCTAGCTTCCTTTCTTCCAGGTACATCCTAAACCCCGTAGAAACACAGCTGAATTGATAGCTATAAATAGTAGACCTTTCCACTCAAGCCAATCTTGGCTCAATATTGTTAGTCTGGATGTTATAGAAATTTCCAAAGCACTTCTGATCTCTTCACTGTTTCTCTAACCTCTAAGATTATATAAAAAAAATGAAAAAATAAATAAAAAAACATGATAACTGTACAACCAGCTCTCCTGCGTTATAGAGAATAGATTATCGTGGTCATAAAATAAAGACAGCAGTCCTCAAGCTTCTAAAACTATCCATATATAGAATACAAAAAAATAATTCACATGGACATCCAGTTTCCTTTCTGGCTGAAGAATCATTGATTATGTTAATTGTACTCACTCAAAGCTCAATCCTGTCTACTCTGCAGTCTACCTTACCCTGTTTATCAACAACCACCTCACCTAGTAACTCAGTCTCTTCATTTGCCGACCCACAGCATCATACACAAAAATCTACAACTGCTCATATCATACACAGGATCAATATTAGAGTCACCATGAACACCATTCTGCTCTTTTGGCCAATGAAAGTATAAAGATTCAGCACTGATTTTCTCAGTAACCCAGAGTACTAAATGAAAAAGAAGTAAAGATGCATGTATTTTCATTTAAATAAATGAAAAATATTCCTAGTACCTATACATTAAAATATCATTTCAGAAAAAAATCACTTCAAAGAACTGATTCTTGGTTATTTTGATAGACAACATCTATTAAATTATTTTTATTATAAATGATTATAGTGCAAATTCATATCGTAGAGACACAGTATATTTCTACTAATTTATTAATTAGAATTAGATTTCATTAATTTTCAGCTAAAAAGAAATTACCTGCCACAGCAATTTATTTTTATTTAAATAATATAACAATTGCTGTCAGTTGTAAACATTTAATATTCATTACCATTCAGATGAAATCATTGTCTTAGATGATCTGAACATATAAATAGGGGGAGACCGGGGCTAGTTGGTACATTTTTCAGTTAGATGGCTGTAACTTCCTATGAAATTAAGATACAACTATGACCAAAAGTTACTATAGAAAAGTGACTTCCTTTGGATGTGTGGTTTAAATCTGAAACATTAGTTAAGTTTATTATATTATCATTTAAACATTCGGAAAAGTGTACTAACCTACTCCACCAGGGTGGATAGTTAGTACGATCTAATGGAACAAGTTAGCTCTCTTGCTAGTAGGTACAGATGTGATGAATATATTGTTATAATTGAGAAATATAAAATTTTGAACCAGACAGAAGTATTAACAGTAATAGAAAATGTATTTGGGTAAAATTAAGATTTTAGGAATATAATGACCACCTGGTAGGACAAGTGGAATCATATGTGTGGACCTCAATGGTGCATTGTAATAAGGTGGAAGATGGAAAAAAGAAAAGAATGACGACACCAAATAGCACTTTATTGACACCCCTCTCCCAATAAAATGGAAATAGATCTTGAAATAACATCAGTAGAAGATCTTAGCCACCAAAGAGCAAATTATTAATTCCTTCTACTCGGCAATTAATAGTCAAATTCAGAATCATCTGATGTACAGTTTTGACAAACAATAGTAATCCCTGTTGTTTTCTGAAACACACAGCATTTGACAAAATGTGAACTTTACCCAATTCTCACAAAGCTTTGAATTGTAATTAGGCTCCACACACACCAAACAAAAGGTTTCATCATTTGTGGATTAATCAGCGTTATTAGTTTTTCCTTCTCTTTTGTTTCTGGCCTCCTTTTCCACTTTTTGACTTGTTTGAAGTATGTTTTGTTATTTTGCAGGCTTTTTGTTTTTCCTCTGCCTTAATTGCATACAATTACAGAGTACCAAGTAGCGCCATTTATAATGTACCAACAAGCCCCAAACACATGGTTTTGTTTACATTCTATTTCAAGAAAAATTTCTCACAGAAGCTTCTTGAAATGTAGTATATATACTGTTTATTGCCACTTCTCATAAACATAGACTGCATTATCATCAACCACACATGATCAGAGCACACGTTTGTCAAAGTGAAGCAGCTACTTACTAGGGTGAAAACACTTTTCTAATGCAACTTGAATTTTCACTCATGTTACTCTTCTTTAAAGAATGATCCCTGTGAGAGATCTTTTGAGCACATCAAAAACTGGTATAAAAGGCACATTTTCTTAATGGTTCATCACTCATTATGCTCTTGTATAGGCCCATTATATTAGGTTGATTCAAAGTTGTAGCGCCATATTTTGCACAATGTCAATGAAATTTTAGGAGTGTCTTTGATATCTACTCAGCTCTTTATTGCATGTGATTACATACCGTTTAAAAATTACTTGCAGAAAAGTGATAATTTTACTTTATTTTGGTGAAAATCATAATTGAATATAAAATGCACATTCAGCACTGTTTACTTTCCATGTTTAATATGGGGAAAAGCTCAAGGACAAAGAATGTTCTGGAAGACTTCAGAACTTGAAAATTGATTAATTGGAGGAAGCTTTGTCGAAAGACACAGTACAAACACCACATGAATTTGCAGAAAAATGTAAAGTGAATCAGTCAATTCATGGGAATGTATTGCAACAGAAAAGGCCTTTTTCTAGGTAAAGAAGTCAAGTAATTTTGTGGAATGACAAAACCTATTCTCATGTTGCAAATGTGGTGCAGCAGACAATCATGGAACTGGGATAGGAAGTTCTTCCACATGTAGCATATTCTCCAGACCTATCACCTGCAGAGTATAACTTGTTTCACTCCATCCAACACTCTTTATCTGGTCAGCAGTTCCAACAAGTTAAAGATATTGAAAATTCCTCAAATCAAAACTGGAATCAATCTTTTATGATGACATACACACTTTAGCTAAAAGACGGTGTACAGTCATAGAAAGCGAGAAAAAAATACTTTGATGACTAGATAATGATGATATGAATTAATATAAATAAGATTTTTGTCAAAGAATGCTAGAAACTTTTGCATCAACCTAATACATTTTTTAAACTTTGAGATCTATGTTCTACAGTGCAATGAGACCAAACAATCAAAAATGGAAAATAATCTTTTGTTCTTTTAGTTTTATCCTATTCAGCCTATTGCATTCTATTAAACTTGAAGTTGCACATAATATATGGCTGCTTAATACTGAACAGTCATGGTCTTTCTCTAGCTTTATTACCTGACCTAGGTAGATGTATTCATGACTATGAAATAAAACAACGCATAACGAATAGCACAGAGAGCCATGGAAAGAGCAATGCTAGGGATAACTCTAAGAGATAGAAAAAGATCAACATGGATCAGAGAGAGGACTAGAGTGAAGGATATTATACAATTAATTAAGCAGCAAAAATGGAGGTGGGCTGGCCACTTAGCAAGAAGAGATGACAACAGATGGGGGAAAAGATTAACTGATTGGTGCCCATGGGACAGTAAACAAAATAGGAAAAGACTGGACACAAGATGGAGGGACGAGATAGAAAAGTTTATCGATAAGACTTGGCAATGGTTAGCACAAGATAGGTCATCATGGAAGGTGATGGGAAAGGCCTTTGTCCAGCAGTGGACTTATAACGGCTGATGATGAATACTGAACAGACTCTGAGATACTTATGAAAATACTTCAATTATTTTTACCAATGAACTTCCATACTTGCACTAGTTTGAAAAGAATTAAAACTCTTTTTCATATACACAGTATTTTAAAGAAAAATTGTACTATTGGAAATTGTATTTTCTAAAGTCTCTTAAATTAGATATATTTCCTGTGTAAATAAATACTTTTTTTATCGAATTGTTGATTAGGCAGAAAACAGAGTTTAAAGAAATTTTTCAGGCATACACTTTCAGTAGGAGCTGTTTATAAACAAAATTATTCTCCTCAGGGTCAACATACTGAATAATTTGGGTAAAAGAAATACACTATATCACCATCCTAAGATTTTGTTGTCACCCATTCTTATAGGGAATATAAGAAAGATTTTTTCATCATTGGAAATTTAAGTTTGCTTTTTTCTTAATGGACTACTTTCAGATTTTTCTTTATTACATGCTATCCACTGTTTTACAGATTCCATCTTTTTAAATACTCTGTTTTTTGTTGTTGTTTTTAAACAGAAGTTTAAACTATAAAATATTCAGAAATAGGTGATAATAATGAGTATGCCAGTGGAAATATTCAGAAATGTTAAGTAAGTATCATGAGTTATTCTCCTTAGGCAGAGGAGTTCTTGTCCGCTTCCGCTGGGGGGCACTGTTTTACATTCTGGTAAACAAGCAGCCATATTGGCATTGTGTTATTAGTAGATAAGGGAGCTTGAGAGGCCACGTGTGTGTATTGTGACCATGGTCATTATTTGAATAAAGGACCTGTAAGTAAATCTTCTACTTGCATTTTTAATCTGTTAATATCTGTCATTAAACCAAGCTTACAAGAAATATCTCTCCATTTCTTAGAAATATTTCCACTGAAATTTCTGTTGAGAATTGTGAATAATCATTTTTAAAATATAAAGGTCATTTTCATTAATTAGCTTTGTGAATTCAGTCTATTTGTTTTTGAGGATTTAAGATTTAAGAGTTTTCATTAACACATGTAATTCTCTTAAATATTAGATTAGAGGGAAAATAAACTCTAAGTATTATAGCTGGAGCATCTAGAAGTGTGTTCAAAGATAGTCCCATTTGAAAGTATTTTTAAGAATCATGATGCTCTCTCTAAACTAGCAATATGCAAAGAATTATTATAATTTGCTTTTTTTTAATTGTCCACCTTCAGGCGTTCAAGTTAATGCCAATACATGACTAGGGCTGTTCACACTCCCTAACAATCAACAAAATGTCTTTTGCTGTAGAGTCATATCAGTTGAAATAAACTCATGGAACATAAAAAGTTATGAAACATGTTCCATCTCATTCAGGGAAGAGACTTCCCAACAATATATGCATGACTAGCGTACCGACGGGGGGTGGTCCGCCCCAGGTGACACCATCAGAGGGGTGACACCCAGATGACTGCCTACAAAGATTTCATATAGTTTCTTTGTAATTCTTTTTTCTAATGAAACATCCCATTATAGTCCAGTCGAATTCCACCAAAAAATGGTCAAACCTGGAAGTAAATACACCATTAACAAATTTGGTACGAAACGAAGTGGGATTTTATGTATAATAACAGAAAAAACCCAAGACATTAATCTTTGGGGAAATTTTGTTATAAGCTGTAGCTTTTCAGCCTCTATACATACAAACTGGTAACATCGCCTTTACAGATTTTATCACGTGTGCTGTTTTAATTCTCATTAAACAGGTAACTTTCAATACTATACTCTGTACTAACGAAGAAGCTTTTTTATTTTTAACATATTTAGTGTTAGTGAGACAATTTACGTAGTGCAATGAAACGAAACATAAAATTAGGGATCTAGGAGTAATAGTTTTAAATTATGGGTGAATATGTCCGTGTATCTTTTGATGTATGTATTGAAAAAAAAAGGAAAAAGAGCATACATTAAAAAAATAATTGCCCTCAGATGTTATGCGTATCTTCTGAGGTGCATATACCTGTAGTACAAAAATATCTCCAAAATTCTAGATATCCTGGGAAGAGATCAAGTTGGAGGGGGGGGTGACACCATGAGTTACCAACCTTAGGTATGCCACTGCATGACAGCACCATAAAATATGCATTTCATTACAGCATTCCACTAGAGAAAACAAGGATTTTTAAGCCTCATGCACTTGGATACTATGAAACACATTCTTGTAAGCACTAACCAACCTGTGACAATAATTTTCTTATGAGCCACATAAAAAACCCTTTATGCTGATAACATTTCTTTTTATGATGATTTTGTTGACTTTTTAACCAAAATCACCCTCCTCATTTTTTAACTTAACTGCCTATGTAACACTACAGAGTGATAAACCATACACATTTTGTCTCAGATTCTACCTGGATTGAGAAAACATTTCCAGGGGTATTGTAGTTTTCATTTTAAGAATGAGAATATATTGAATTATGCATATATACATTAGAGGAAAAAGAAACCAAGCAAACAAAATAGTAAATATTCATGTTACAATTACCAAGAATAATTTGGTTTCAGCAAATCTAATAAAAACTCTGTATGTTTATACATTCACTGTTTTGTTTTAGCTCTAAATAATTATTTACTATTATAAATCTGCAAGTTAGTGTGATTGTATGATAGAGCCTATGTGTGTACACATATTTTTGTAATATGTTTAAATAGCTATGTACTTATAATTAGCCAAATTGCTTATGGCACTGTATCATATATTCATTTTCAGTATCACAGATGCAAAGGCAGAAAAGGCTAAAAAAAATAAGATATCACAAAATTATAGATGATGGGATTATATAAACTCTGATATAGAAAAAGGCTGATGATAGTGGGGAGACCGGGGAGGAGGGGGCCATTGCCATTTTTGGCAAGTTTTACCTAAAGGGGAATCTCAATTCACTGATCACATGACAGGTCAGCGCATGGAATCTAGGCAATGTTCTGGTTTACAGAGATTACATGAACATCTAATTATTGCATAGTAAGTAAAATGTTCACTTTCAACATTCATCCTGCTGTCTCATTCATGTGGATAAATAAGGGTTGTATTATGGATGTAATTTATTTAGTGTTTAGTTAATTACATTTTGATGAGAAGATGGAGACATGTATTCTGTCTCAAACAAGATGGCGACATATATTCTTATAATCAACACCTTGGGGAGGAGTGGGCAGAGAGGAGTGGGCCCATTTGTTTTTATGACCATTATTATGACATAAATTTTAGATGAACTTCCTTCTTGGAAGTTGATGGGACACAATGTACCTCTAATTAGTATATATTTGATATTGATTTAAGCATTTATTTCTAATTGTCAAGGCATATTGACAATACCTGTAGACTGTGGTGAACTGTGTTCTTCAAGTTTAATTCTTAATGCCCTATATGCTGGCTTGGAGTTGTATTTTTTTTTCTTGTTCTTGAGGAGATTAATAAAATGTTTTTGATTTTCTCTGTTATTGCCTTTTCTTAAATAAAATTTCAGTAATGAGTAGACCTATTGTGTGTGCATTGTTTCAAACCATAAAGTGTACCAATCTTCCCCACTATGCTGCCCAGACCTCCCCAAGGTTGGGAGGTCTGGACCAGAAAATAATAATACCAAAAAGTTATTATAAATCAGAAATAATTCTCAATAACACCACTGAGTTGGGACAGATATTCACCTTCTGTATTACATGAACAATTCTGCATCCCATAAAATACTTGGTAACTAGAGTTGGCTCTAAAGATGAACAGAACAAAGACAAAAGTAATGTTCAACAATAAAGTCCCCAAAAAGGTCATAAAGATAGAAGGTGAGATTCTAGAAAAGGTTGATGAATACATCTACCTAAGACAGGTAATAAAGCTAGAGAAAGACCATGACTGCCAAATAAAACAACGCATAACGATAGGTTGGAAGGCATTTGGTATGAATAGAGACATTTTGAAGAGCACCTTGCCAATGTGCCTAAAGCTTAAGTATATAACGGCTGCATAATACCAGCCATGACTTATGTTTGCAAAACATGGAAATTAATCAAATGAACTGAAAACCAACTCAGAATAGCACAGAGAGCCATGGAAAGAGCAATGCTAGGGATAACTCTAAGAGATAAAAAAAGATCAACATGGATCAGAGAGAGGACTAGAGTGAAGGATATTATACAATTAATTAAGCAGCAAAAATGGAGATGGGCGGCCAGCCTAGCAAGAAGAAATGATAATAGATGTGGGGAAAAGACTCACTGATTGTTGCCCATGGGACAGTAAACAAATTAGGAAAAGACTGGACACAAGATGGTGGGACGAGATAGAAACGTTTGCTGGTAAGACTTGGCAGAGGTTAGCACAAGATAGATCGCCATGGAAGGAGATGGGAAAGGCCTTTCTCCAGCAGTGGACTTATAACGGCTGATGATGATGATGAACTAGAGCTGAAAGACTAAAAGTGGCCCACTCCTCTCTGAACATTAATAGACTAATTTTTCACTGGTTTCAGTAATAATAATAGTATTCATTGTAATGTTAATTGATACTTTAATTGAAATATTTTCAGATTAGTATTTTTGATGTACACAATTGGGAAAAACATAACAGACAATACTACCTAGTCCTTTCTTTGAAGAAACATTTTTTTCTTATTCTTATAATACAAATATGGTTTGCATTACTTTGAACTATGAAATAAGTTAATTTTTTAGACCATCAAATTAGCATCTGAATAGATCAGGTCTGTTAATAAAGTAAAAAAGATTCTATATCTATATAGTAATGATATGTTTTCTGTTTGTATATATGTATGTTAACATAGCCCACACAAAAAAAGGTATATTTTTAAGTACTACACCTTTCTAACTAGAAGAATAAAACAAATCTGGGTGATTTCTAAGTGTTACATTACATTATGTTTTAGGAGTGGAGGGACAATTTACGATATAAGTATCATGCTGATTTAGACACTTATTTTCTGTCCACTGTGTGATGTCGAAATAGAACGTTGTAATTTCACAAGAAAACATTGTGACTTCATAAGAGAACATTTATTCTGATAACACTTTTTTGGAAGTTGTTTTTTTAAAAAGGCTTATGATATAATTCATTATAATAGCAATACTGGTAATGGAAATGCTATATCAGGCCATAAGATATGATGCTAAAGAAGTTACTAATACAAAAATATTTAATGGAACACAAGTAATTAATAAGGTTAATTAATAGCTACTGATTTTATTAGAGCAGTGAAAGCTTCTTATTAGGATTAATGAATTCCTAAAAGGAAATCACTGTGAGATTTTGATGATGATATACAAAAGAAAAGATGTTACTTCATTAAAATCACTCATAATTTTGAAGTAACTGCAACAATACTGACAGAATTGCAGAAGATCTATACTTATTAAAATCAAAGTTAAACATTAAGTAAAAGAATTTTTTTCAATTCATTTCCTCAACTCGTAATGAATTTATAAGAAGTACAACTTGAAGATAAGGACAAATGAATCTAAATCAGAATTTTAATTTTAAATTTTCATTAGATTTGATATCCCATTGTCAGTTATTTTCATTGAATTTGTTTGTGATATTCATTTTCTTTTTAGAAGCAGTCAGTTGTAACCAGCTTTAAGGACATCAATAAAGTTCTACTTTACAAATTTGTAATTAGAAACTGTCAACCAAAACTGTCACTAGAACTGTCAACATAGGTTTTCTCAGTTTTCAAGTGGTTCTGGCTGTCTATCTATCTATCTATCTATCTATCTATCTATCTATCTATCTATCTATCTATGTGTCGCATGTACAGGCCACACCAATGGAGCTAGAAGGCTGAGAATTTTAACATTTACTCCTTACTATATCTAGAAAAAACGTTTTTTTGTTTTTTGAAAATTCCAACTCAAAATAGGTTTTTAGTGGGGGGGGGGATA
>VCCN01001705.1:395251-412662 GCA_006491835.1 Architeuthis dux
ACGCATAGTTGTTACAAGACAGTGGCTGTAATTCTTGCCACATGTCGCTGGTCATAATCTTTTGGCTCATCAGTGTATATTGACTGAGAGGTTATCTATTGCAAGAATTAGATGAGGATTACAAATACTTTTGGACAGAAATGCAGATTCTGTTGTGGAAGAGGTTTTCTTTTTTTAGTAATAGCTTTGTTGCAGTCCTATCATCAGTAAAAATGAAAGCAATATTCACATCTCCTTTTTCATCTCTGTATGAATTCAGTGTCAATTATATAATGGCTAAGAGGGCATTGCAATATATAATTTATATAGGCTTTTTCTGACTTAAAAGTTCTTTTTAATTTGATCATTTATATAAAATTTTAAATATAATTTTTATATAAATTGTTGTAAGTTATATAAACTACCCATCTTCAATATTAACAAACATAAATACTTAAAAATATCTACACTATGTGTTAAAGTTGCCAAATGCTATCTTATGTCTTTAAAATATCCTTGAATATTGTTGATATTTCCATAAATTGCAATCATAATATAGTTATATGCAGTTATAACATAGAACCATATGCATATTTTACTTTCAAAATTATCTTTGCTCATTAAAGATATAATAATACAATTTATGAAATATGTTTGCTATTAAGTTAGTCCAAGTATAAGCTCTTCACTTCTATAGTATAATGACATTTATTAGTTGAGAACCTATATTTGCCCGGCGCTGGTGTGAGCGACTGCTAAACGAGTGGCCTAAATCATAAATGTGAATAAAGAAACAAACTCTGTGCTGGGATTGAACCTGTGTCCACCTTTGAAGCTACTTTATATGCAGGTACTGCTCTACCGACTGAGCTAACGAAGGACTTATGGTTTCTTTTGATTTTATAGTAGTGTATCCAAATAATTGCAAAGAAGTGTGGCTGCAATGTAGAAATTCTTCTTATGAAAACTTATATGTTTGAATACAATATTAATAAATCCATCATTAGTGATTAACAAATGTACAGTTGAAATAAATTTATCATAGAACATTTGTAGACTTTTTACTTAGTATGACTAGCAGTGCCATTTTTTTAAAGAAATAAAGAGAAGGAAATAGTTTTTAAAAGGAAGAATATAAATAATGTTAACAGAACAAGCTACAGGTAAGCCTAAAAATTTCCCAAGAATTCACAAAACAAGTAAAAGTAACATTTCCAAACAAAAATATTGATTGTTTTTATACATTGAACATATTTTCATCTCAACTTAGAATGATCAAGCAAACAAAATACAGATTTGGTAACAAATACTTTAATTAAAATTAGTATTGTTAAAAATTGGAAATATGCGACACTTCATCTGCATATCAGTGGTCAAGTAAACCAACTTTTCTTGTTTTATATAGTATAGGATGAATCCATCACATTTATTACTCTGCGATTGAGAATTCCCTAAAGAATTATTAAAAGTAACAATCTTTTTCTAAATCATCAGGAACATCTAAATTTTAAATTGGCCTAGTCAAAAAATCACTCGTTGCTGTATTAATACCTATCTACACAAAGAATATTAAACTCTCGTCAGTAATGTTAAGGGAACATAATTATAAAGACTAATTTTTTTTTACTAGAATACTTTACATTTCAATAAATCTCTATTTAATTTTGATTATCGCATGAGCATATAGCTTTTACATCCTCTTAAAACATTTTCTTTTGTTAATAAGAACTATGCCTTTGCATAACATACCATTTTGTGGATTGCTCTTATATCAAACTGAAACTAGTCAAATTAGAACAGGGTGAATCTTGGATCAGTATTATCAAAGCCTTAAACAAAATATTGTTAGAATATTTTCTGGATAAGCTATTTTAACATTTATCATCTAGAATATATTTAAATAAACAGACAGGAATAAAACTTGTTTTGACTTCCAAGCTACCTGTATTTAATAAAACAGGTTGATGCATTGCTTAGTATGCTTACTACATAGCTCAAAATGTGGCATGTAAGGTATGACGGATAACTTTATTACTCTGATCATTTGCCTGACTATGTCTACACTCTTTTGGAAGACCATAGCTGGAGCAACCCAAAGATATCCAGTTGAATATGTACTGTACTTATACTATTTCAAATCATTTTCCATACTTCATCAGTCACCTCCAGGCAATAGCTATAAATGGATTTGTTGATAACGTTATTCTCTACTTGTTCCATCTTCCTATATTGTATGACAACTTCAGTGTAGATCTGATTATCGAAAATGTAACATTACGTCTTCTATAAACAAAGATCTTATTGGATACAGAGATGCAAACTCAATCAGAATTAATAACAAGCACATAAAAGAGGATAACATTACTATTAAATTTATTTCACGTTCCAACACACTTTTTATCACACCTGATATATAAGCTTAATCTTGTTGTATTTTTCCGCAAAGTGCATATCAAAGCTACAATTAGATTAAGTAAAGGCATTTTCTATCGAAAAACATTTTAAAAAATTCTTCATTTGATATAAAACATGAAAGTAATTCCAAGAAACATACCTGTAAATAGTCTATACTTAACAAACATGAATGAATTGTTGACTGTGTTGATTTTATTGGTCCTTGTCAAGGCTGTCAATGGGCATAACAGCTCTTTGCTGCAGCAAACTGTGCAGGTAATGTAGTTATAAGAGTGGTTTGCCCAAGTGCTCCTTCACCCTGTCTCTTTTGTAACAAACATTGTGGCATGCCAGTGACAAGATATTTTGTCAAGATATCTGGCAATGAGACAGAGTTCAATGAGAAGTGAATTCATGCTTTTACCAAAGGCATGAATGTGAAGTGAACAAAGAGCCTTAGTGGAAATTTGATCTTGAGTAATCAATTCCATTTTATAGGCTGATAACTTTTATGATGCTCATCAAAAAGGAAATCATTTAACGTTGGGATATGTATTCTGCCCCTCCCCACCATATTAAATAACGAAACTTCTGTCAAATCTTTCTTTTGTTGGGTTGAAAATAAAATTTCATACTCGATCGACTAATTTCAGATTTGATCAGAAATAAACTTTTGAACAAATTATTCCAGTGGTATAAAATTGAATATATTAGAAAGAAAAAAAATGTTATCGTTTATTTCTGGTGTATGGTTTTGGTTTATAGTGTATTTTTAAGTTTGACCATTTGAGTATTCTGATCAGCTCATCTAGGCCTTGATTCCTCTTGTAGAAGCAGTATGGTATTAAAAGATATCAGAGGATAAATACTCATTTTAAGATTTTGAAAAATTCAATTTATTTAAAAAGATATAAGTTTGAGGAATTAATATAAAATTTAAAAAATTGCTAAAAGGTGTGATATTACTGTGTTGACAAACACATACTTTTTTTTCAAATATTTATTTAATTTGAAATGCAAAAAATTGAGAGAATTAAAACTTGATTTTTTATTTATTAGTTATTTTATAGTTACTTTATGTTTTGAAACATTAAACTGAATGTGGCTTTTCATAAAATAAGGAAAAGCAACCTTTTAAAGAATGGAATGAAGATACCTTCTCTAATGCTGATATGAGTCATTAACATTCCAAGAGTGCTTCAAACCGGGGTGATTTGCAGATAAGGAGGAAGTCCAAGAAAAAGATCCCTCCCTCTTTTTCCATACGGACTGTACAATCGAGGAAGGCCAAAGCATTGTGGCTAGGGCAGGGACAGCTGGATCAGTAGTTCAAAGCACTCTTGGAATGGTAATGACTGATATCGGAAACTTCAGCAATGCTCATTAGGAAATGATCGCTATTAAAGTTCCCCCATCAACAAATTAATTTGACCTGAAAACATTCTTTCCTCTTTCTGAGTATGCATTTTACATTCTGTATGAATAAATTTGTAAATTACAAAATGAGAGAAATAATATAATTGAGTAGATCATAGTTTTATACTTATATCAGAACCCAAACAAAGAAATTCATTTGACTTGTTTATGATAACATTTAATTAGGGATATTCTCACTGTCCTTTAGAGATATAAAAATCTAAACTCGTTATTTTATTTCTAGCATTGGCAACCTATCAAATATATGTTTCTTGCCAATATTGTTATATTCATTTATGCATGTGTTTGCTTAATTATTCTTTTTAATAAACCCATTGAGTCATTTGGTCACTGATTTGTGAAGTTAGCAAGTAGTAGGGCAGCTTCGCGAAATGATTGTGCATTCTGTGATGAAAGCATATAATTTGGTATACTTATAATCAAAGGCATTCAAAAAAAAAAATGGATATTAAAGCATCATGACTTAAGAGAGCAGTGTACCAAGGAGGTCATATGTGGGGTCAGATGCTAGTGACCACACCAGAACTACCTTCACTGTGTAGATGGGGCTGGTCAAACACATCTGAGGGGTACTATGAACCCTACTTGACATGACTACCAGATGCAGGCCAGTCCAGCTATGAACTTGTCTCCTGCAAATGTACGAATGGTTGTGTTAGGCAGTGCAAGTGCAAAAAAGCTGCCTTAGACTGCACAGCCCTCTGTTTCTGTGAAGGGGAGTGCTGAATAAATCTTCCCACTTTGGGTAGTTATTGTTATCACTTATTTTGAGTCGTGAATTGTGAGATAGAAGGAAGCTTCTGGGAAATTCTAAAGTACAAATTCGAATTCTGCATCATAAAAAATATATGATTTGACACCGAGATCATCCATATCAGACTAGTCTATGCAACTTTATTGCAATTACAATTTTCATACCAGTCATGGTATCCCTCTTGAATTTTCGATGACCTGCATGTATTATCCAAATGGCAATTCCCAAGAACTATGTATGGTAAAAAATTCAATTAATTATGTCCTCAATATCATATTATCAATATCATATTATATCCATCACTGATAAGAAAATTGATCTGAAAACTGTTGTCACTGGCAGCCATTTTTAAAATGGATGCTATGGGAAACATATTGAAAAATCATGATGGCTCAATATCCAATTTTTGGGGGGAATGCTTTTGGCTATAAGTGTACCAAATTATATGCTTTTATCACAAAATGCACAATTGGCTTGAAATTTTCAGCTAAGCAGCCCCATAATTTTTAACATGGAAGAGAGAACAACAAATTATGGTCACTAATATACCAACTGGAACAAACCATTTTTGGCAGCGCTAGGTACAGAAATTTAATGACCAAGTCTTTTTTTGTTAGGCCAAGATGTCTAAACCTTGTCCCTGTTGAGCAGTGAAAGCCACATTGAGTTGGATTCAGCACCGGTCTGACTTATACAATTAGCTGACATGCTGATATATGCCACTTCTTTGTGTTTTCTCACTTTCCAATGGCGTCCCCTGTCTATGATTTGGACTTCTCCCCAGAGAGGGTAGAGTTCGCCTTTCTCTCTCCAGCTGTGGTCTGCCATACCAGATTTTTCTAGTTTGCCCTTGGTTATGGCTTTTTTTTATGTTACTTTGAGTCTGACTTTAAAGGGGATGACTAGTTTCCCTTTTAATTTTCCCCACATTTACAAGGAATATTATAAATGCAGTTCTTGGTCAGACTCGTGTCCCAACTCTGATGAGCAGGTTGCGAAGAGTGGAAGTACTACTAAAAGTGACTCGGTTAATGTAACAACTACAAATTCTTTTAATACACTCTGCTGTCTCTGGAATTTGAGTAGCGGAGACACATTTTGTATCCATAGTGCTCCCCTTTCCATTCTTCTTCTTGGTGTTAACGTGGGAGGGGTAGGCATTTTGTTTGAAAGTGTATCTCATTTTTTCTAGTTCCTCCTCCTCTATTGACGGAATTCTTTGTTTAACAAAGGAAAGAACTGAGAACATTTCTGTGCTAAAAATTATGGAACAAGCTGTACTGTTAACATTTAAATTTTCTGTTTAATACTGTTTTTTACTTTACATTACCTGAGACAGAGACCAGGAAAAAAAGAGACTCTCTCTCCTTACAGATATTACATATTACACCTGAAGAATGAATCTGCCAAAACATTGCTACCTTGGCTAGCACAACATACAGCCCAACAAAATAAGCATGTCCTCTGCTCAGTGTTGCAAGGCAGAAACTGAGTCTAATGCATCACCATAGCTATTTATATTGCTGTAAAAAGAATCACAGAATGGATGCACATGTGCATCAAGAGCAATATGCAGCATGCCGCAAGATGCATATGTGTGTTGTGCGGCAGCAAACGTTTTAAAGACGAATATTCTATGGTGGACAAAAATCTTTCAAATTAAATTTTATACTAAAGTCATCCAACATCTATACTGCAAATTGACCTATATTGTTTAACAGGCTATCAGCAACCCTTTTTCTGTCAATATTAGAAAGAATTCTGACCCTGTTTAATAGGGTGTTAGTAGGTGACCCAGTATCATAAACAAAAACAAATGCATGATTCTCTAATTTCATCACACTCAATCAATCATAAGCATGCAAGCAAACAAACACAAATCTGCTTGCTTTAGTCAAGTAAATAATCTTGTACAAACAATGTACAATATCAAGTACCCTTGAATGTCTCTTATTTCCTCTATGTTGCCTACCTAATTATTAGAAACTGTAAACCAAAACTGTTAACATAGGTTTCTTCAGTTTTTAAGTGATTCTGTCTGGCTGGCTATGTATCTATCATGCATACAGGCTGTATCAATGGAGCTAGTGGGCTGAAGATTTAAACATTTACTCCTGATTATGTCTAGAAAATTTTTTTCTTTTTGTAAAATTCCCTCCAAATAAATTTTGGTTTTGTTCAATTTACAATGTGATTTTATGCTTAATTGGTCCCTTAGTTTTTGTTTGGCAGCATTCACACTTGTTTTTCTTTAAAAAATTAGGACTTTTTTGTGATGCAACAAAAAGCAAAAGAAGTAATATTCATTGACCACCCCATTTTTTCAATTTTTTAATTGATCACTCCCAACATGGCAGTCTGCCAAAAGACATTGGTCATGTGACACTTTCTATTGAGTGACTAACCAGACCTGTCATTTTTCTATCTACTTCATCAATGTTTTTTCACTCATGTATATATGTATATATGAACATTTTCTCTTAAATATAAATTTGCTTGTGAGCAGTCTTACTTATATGCAGGTATACACACAAACCTAATACATAATGCATATTAAAATAGATCCATATATGATTACATTTTCCCCTATACAAATATGTACAAACATTTACTTAATTAAATACAAATTGTTTCTAATATTCACTTTATGTATTCTACTCCTTCATTTTGAAAACACTGATACAAGCATATAAAACTTGTCTCATGAGCCATTGATAGTGATACATTCCTTATCAGATACTCCACTAATATGGCCTTGCACCAAAGTTGGCTAAGTCCTGCATATATTTATATAATGTAAACAGATATATTTTCCTCATTCTCAGAGGTAAATTTTATTAACTATATATATATATATGTGTATGTTGATGGTGTATATAGATTAGATAGAAATACAAAGTTGAATTTGTTTTTTACATGAGTCAAGTTTTATACATTGATGTAATATTTAAAATATGAACTCCCAGGATATGGGATACAAATTCAAGTCTCATCAGATGGTACCTCTGTATTCCAACTTCCTACTCTTTTCACAGTCGGAGCGAATTAGACCTAGCACATTGTGATAAATTGCAACAATAAGATTAAGAAAAATTAGTAAAAAATTAATAATGGAAATATTTAATCTCAAATAACTTAAGACTATTGCTACTACTACAACTATGTAGTAAACAAACAATATAGAATGAAGATTTGGAGGAGAAAAGTGGCAATATAACTATAGATTTGAGCCCAGCGTAGCCATGGACTTCTGTGCTTAAATTGGGTAAGACATCATCCATGTAAAAGCGTTTCAAGGATATGGGATACATATTCAACTCTCATTGGAAGCTACTTCTTTATTCCAACTTCATACTACTTACTTTAATAGTTGGAGGGTAGTCAACCTGGAGTATTGTGATAAATAGCAACAATAAGATGAAGAAAAACTAGTCAAAAATTAATAATGATCTAATACTTATAATTATAAAAGTGTTGCTTAAGACTCATAATATTCCTAATATAAAAATGGCACAATTCTTGTTAAACTATTTAATCTTTCAAATGGTTCTTCAGACGATTGAACTCCTTCTTGTTATTTGTGTTGTAAACATGACATTTTGGCCGATGCATTCTCCGGCCTTCTTCAGGTGTAAAATCCGAGTGTAATGGGTTAAACAGAAATTATGTTTAAAGGGGTGTAGCCCTTATAGCGCATGGCCTGGGTGTTTCTGTGTCTTTGTCCTGTCGGTTTAGATTTGTTGAGAAGTGGAAACCACATCGGGTTGAAATCTGCACTTGTCTGGTTAATGCATTTACTCGACATTTTGATGTGAGCTGCCTGTTTACAACACAAATAACAAGGAGTTCAATCGTCCGAAAAACCATTTGAATATTAATGACCCTTCTCAAAACTATAGAAAATATTTAATCTTTGTTAATATTAAATTACAATTTTTTTAAAATGCCAAAACATTTTTGATATAGTACTTCATAAAAGTCTAAGGGTTGTAAAATGTTAACACATTATGAAGGCATGAGTAACAGGGGTAGCTGTATCTTGCTAAAGCAGGTGGTATAGCAACACTATTGTACTTGAGACCTTGATAAGATCACGTATATTTCAGTTGTCTTCAATTTAGGTTTTTTTTAAAATTCAGACAAGAAGTATATTTGCTGGAATTCAGAGAAATGCAAATTAAAAAAGATCAGAACTGAATCTCTATCATTACCTTTAGGAAAGACGCTGGTATTGTATATAGTGTCTGTCACAGTAACAGGGAATAAGATATGCCAAAAATTGACCAGCTTAGTGTATGACTGTATTTGCTGGAAGCTAAATAAAGCCCTAGCATGAAGAAAAGAATGTATGTAAGCTGTCTGACATCCTAAAAAATATAAACATTTTAGTAATGCACAATATAGACCAGAAAATCAGCACCACAGTATGTTACCACATATGTATAGTTTCCTGAAGATACAAAAAAAAACAATATACCTTCAAGACCTTTCTTCTGTTGCAGAAGCTCAGCATGCCATCTCCTATGTTGTTTCCTGGTGGATGTAATCAATCGGTTAGTCAGAAACCTTCGATCATATGTCAGCAACTTAGTATCTTCCATTGGCTTGCTCAAAGATATACCCATCTAATTAACCCAATTGATCATTGTGGACATTGTCAGGCAGTTTACAAAAGTTCTAGTGAATCAGACCATGTTAGTGATTTGAATAAAGTTACTGAATGATCCAATCCTTGCAGAGAGGTTTAGTCTTCCTGAGAACATTGTGAAGATGCTTATTTTCTATTAGATTTATAGAAAAATGTATCACTAATCCTGTCTTATAAAGATTAGTGGTATACTTTTCTACAATTATTTGTAATGACCGACAGTTGTATTTTGCAATAAAAGCATTTCAATCATTAAGCCGCATCATTAATATGCACTGACGTAGTGATAACTTTTCAACGCTTTTTTGTTTTTTTTTGTTATGGACCATGTACAAATAGAAGATAGTCACATAAACACCATCATATTTGCATATGAAGTGGTACCCAAAAGTTTGGGGAATTTGAACAGCATGCACAAACTGAATGTAGTACAGACTTTTGCTATATACGTTATGAGAATGTTGTATGACATGCCCAAGGGAACTACTTTTAGTGAGATGGTAGAAACTATGTGTTAAGTAAGTATCATTAGGCAATAAACTTTTATTGGCAAATCGGCAAATCTTAAGTTGCTTAAGTATACTCCATCTATGTTTATTCCTATTCCCTCCCAATCAGTTTTCCGAAAGATGCTTTCAAGGCTCGCTATCTGCTATATCAAGCAAATTTCATTTTATACAAAAACATACATTTTCAATTATTTACTGATCCACTTAGAAGAATTAGACCATTGATATTACAGTAAACCCTTGCCTATAAATTTAGGCAGAAGACTTCCGCTAGGAGGCGCTGTTTTACGTGCTGGTCAATGAGCAGCCATTTTGTATTGTGATTATTAGTAGAAGAATGAGCTCGAAAGGACACATGTGTTTGGTTGACTGCGGTCATTGTGAATATTTTAATAAAGGTTCTATAAGTACATTATCTTCTGTTTGCATTTTTAATCTGTTAATATCTGTCATTAAACCAAGCTTACACTATGTGTTAGGATATGTGAATTCTTTTCATAGTCAAATTCCCCAAACTTTTGGGTAGCACTCATCTAACACAAGCCAAAAAGTAATAATATTCTTTTTTGACTTGCCCTGATTTGGAACTCATGAAATACATTTGCACTAACACTCTATCAACATAAACTTTGATTTCTACTATCCACATGGTGAAAGGAAATGTTATCATCCTCAGCCGTTATAAGTCCACTGCTGGACAAAGGCCTTTCCCATCTCCTTCCATGACGACCTATCTTGTGCTAACCTCTGCCAAGTTTTACCAGCAAACTTTTCTATCTCGTCCCTCCATCTTGTGTCTGGTCTTTTCCTACTGTGTTTACTGTCAGATGGGCACCAATCGATTAGTCTTTTCCCCCATCTATTGTCATCTCTTCTTGCAAGGTGGCCAGCTGATCTCCATTTTTGCTGCTTAATTAGTTTCAATGCTCGCTATCTGCTATATCAAGTAAATTTCATTTCATACAAAAACATACATTTTCAATTACTTACTGATCCGCTTAGAAGAATTAGACCATTGGTATTACAGTAAACCCTTGCTATAACAAACTAATTATGGGGAGGAGGTTGTCGTTAAAGCCGAAAGTTTGTTACACCTGATGGTTGCCCCTCGTTCAGTAATAAGAAGTAAGTTTGGTAGTTCACCGCATTTAACAAACATCGTTCGGTAAATCCAAAGGCAGTTCAGTTGCCACTCATTTGATTTTAGACCTTACCTTACATTATTTGGTAAATCCAAAGGCAGTCTCGTCAGCATTGAAGATTTGAAAATGGTGGAGCTCCTCATCTTCAATAAGTAGCTTCAGTTCATCTGTGAAAGGATTCACAGCTTCAGTGTCAGCATTCAGCATCTCTCTGGTTATGGCTTTGTTGACAATGCCATGTCGCCTCATAAAACGACACAACCAGCCATCACTGCACTTGAAATTCTTGTGGCCTAAATGAGCAGCCAGCCTCTCTGTGGAATGCTGAATATCCAAGCCTCGGGTTGGCACTCCCTCATCTCACTGTTGCTTGTATCCAAGACTGCTTCATCCAAGCCTTCGAATGGTAGCTTTCTCAAACTAAATAATTCTGTGCCTTTAAGTCCAGACTCCGCCTTCTTCACACTCTCCCTAATCTTGTCCTTCACCTTCAGAATGTTGTGGATTGTGGTCTTTTTGAGAACATACTTTTCCATGAACTCAGCCCAGCTCTTGCCACGCTCATGTTCCTCAATAACTTCCAGCTTCGTCATCAGAGACAATATATTCCTCTTGCGCTTCCCTGAAGGAGTAGACGTAGGTATACTACATTTAGAAGTTATTGCAGAAATGTACGCAAAAAACACAACGTGGTAAGCACAGAATGAAAAACATCCTGATGTGAACGAGTTCGGCAAATCCGAAGTCAGTTTGGAAAGATCCACGAGTTCGTTAAGGCCGAAATTCGTTATATCAAGGTTCGTTATAGCGAGAGTTTACTGCATATATTAAAATGCTTCTCATAAATCTGCATGTATCCTTTTATTTAAAGACTCTCAAAAAAAGTAATAAGCTCTAACAAATAAGGATTAGTTCGAAAGATATTCATAGAAGGCTCAGTCAACCTGAGACAAATCTATTTTCTAACGATACAGTTTATCAGAAATTTTGGCAAGTACATTGAATTGTAAATATTTATAGCATAAAACCTTTTTACCAGGAAAATATTATGACAAAAACAGGAAAACACTGCTTGTTAGCTGCTGACTACTGGAGGCGTATAATCTCATAAATATTGCATTGTGTCTAATAAAATTTACTTTATTTTTTTAACGGTTTCCCAATTGGTTTTCCATGCACAAAACATATGTCCTTAAATTAACCCATTAAATTCAGTTTTATTATTAAGTATAATTGTATTGATAAAATAATCTTGCTCTCCATCAGTAAAACATAAATTAATTTCAGATTAATTAATCATAAATTGCTGTGTAAGCTTTCATGTGAACAGGTCTTATTTCTGTCTGAATTCTTTAGATGAGGGATTATCATTATGTATGAGTGTTTTTTGGACTGAACACAACGTTTCAGCCATTGTACCCTACAGCCTTCTTCAGGTGTAACATGTAATATCAGTAAGGAAAGAGAGTCTCTTTTATCAGTCTCACTCTCAGGTAGTGCAAAACAAAACAAAAAAGGAAAGGCAGATAATAAAATAGACTCTCTTTCCTTACGGGTATTACATGTTACACCTGAAGAAGACTGTAGGGTACGACAGCCGAAATGTTGAGTTCAGAAGATGAATCGAGATGAGGACAACAGTCCGAAAACACTTATACATAAGGTCTTATTTCTCCAGTAAAAAGAATTGATATGAATGTACCATTTCTTTCAATTTTTTCACACTCATAGACACATGCATGCATATACATTTAGTCAATATAGTCAAGTGATCATTGTAGCTTGCTTGCATTGTGAATACATTTTCATTATTATAAAACACTTTTTCATTGTCTAACAACTAAAATATTATGAATACACCAATACTTACATTTGTTCATACAAAAGCTTCTTTAATAAAGGCACTTAGCAAAAATGACTAATTTGCAAATAGGTATGCACGTCGGATTTTTTTTATTATCAAACTCCAAGACAAAGTTAGGAGTTGACTTTACTTTCCTACTATAACAAGAACAAGAACAAGAACAAGAATCCTCACCAAAATTTGGGGTGTAAACCGATATGTAAAATACCTGTTCCTCTACTGTGATTTGAACTCACAACCTAGTGATTGCTAGGCTGGTGTCTTACTAACTGAGTAAATTGACAAGTCTCAGATATTAAGGAAAATTTATCATATTTAATATATATACAATACAAAAATTGCAGTAATCATATTCAGTCGGAATAGAAGTTGGAGTGGAGTTTGACCCTGCAGCAGCCAGACTTGTATATATTTCTTCTCTCACTTTCATACAAATTCATTTAATATGTGTATATAGCACAAAAAGTATGATTTCTTGTCTAAATATATTTTAACTCTTTTGTTTACATTCTTTCATGTACATGCGTGCACACTAGGTAGATCTCAGTAAGTAAATACTTGTTAAAGGATAATTAATATTAAAATAATCAGTATATACGATAATGAAATCGCACTGTATATAATGTGTGTAAACACTATTAAAACTTATTTTATCATACACTCATTAATTAGTCCTGTTAGGAAAACAAATTATGACACCCCAACACCATGACAAAGCCCAACTACATATATAAATATAGATGGCTCATTTAACAGACCATTAACAATTAATGTAAGTTGATTTAAGAATACACTTAAAAATCTATATTGCCATCTCTATGACCACAACTTCCAGCTTGTTATTTTTGAAGACCATGCATAGCCAAGTAATCTCATATAACATCTACAGAAGAAAATAAGCTAGAAAGATAAACATGATCATACACAATCACTCATAGCCGCACACAAGCACACTTGCATGCATACACATATTATCACATAAACATTTACACAGTCTGCAAATCCCAGACAATTTCCGAATCTTAGATGCTAACACATAAGCATTCAATAATCTGTACACACCTGATTGATTCAATGTGTTTAATGGTTCATAGTTCAGTAAACTGAGATGTACATACAAGTCTAAAACCACATGATCTTCTCTATAAAATGACTGTAGACATACAGACTTTCTAGTCACATTTTCCTTATAATGAAAATTATTCATAAATACATATACCATACATAAACAACACCTTAAAAGTGGAAATGATTATAGATATTTGCACATTCACAGTTTTTGACTGAATGATCAATATAGACAGAGGTGATATTGGTGTGTAATTCAACATCTGAAAAATGTACTCACCCCCACCCCAGTAGATTTTACAAATAGATTTATTGAGATATTTTTAAGGTTAGAAATCTGCTGAATTATTTCAATTATTCAATATTTTAAGGTTTTGAAATCAAGGCTAAGACGTTGTTGAACAGAAAACAGATTCTACTTTTTAATTTTATGCAACAGGTTAGGGAATGCACTACATTTTCAAGGTAACAGGTTTTCTTATATTTCTCCCTTACATTTCTTAATTCTTCCAGATATTCTGATGCAACTGAAATAAAATTAGTCAAGATTGATTGACTGATTGATTTGTTTAGCGACATATCAACCTTTGATGGGTCATTTAATGCGGAAATCAGTTTAAAATCCCCAAAATAGTGTCTTGCGACTTTGGTAAACGGTTATTTTTTAATTTTTATTTAAAGTCTTGCAACTTTGGTCAATGGTTATTTTTTTTTTTTAAACTAATGTCTTGCGACTTTGGTAAACGGTTATTTTGTTTTTACCTTCTCCCATATCTTAGTACATGAAATATTCCAAAGCCAAAAAGTTGGTTTTTTTAAAAATTCAGCCCCCCAAAAATAGCATCAGAGAACAAAATCTTCCCTTTATGTTTGAAGTATAAATTTACCCAAATCGCCATCTTTTCCAATTAACATGTGAAGATTTTGTAAGATTCTTTGTTTCCATTAAATGCACCGACTTGGTCATCATGCAAAACAAAATTATTATAAATATTCTTTAATATCATTTCACTACTTTAAGAAGAACCAATAGAGCAGAATGCTATGTGTAAATTTTTAAAAGCATAACAAATAAAGAAAACAGGTCTGGTTAGTCACTCAATAGAAACCGTTGCATGACCAACGTCTTTTGGCAGCATATCATGTTGGGGGTGATCAATGAATAAATTACTTCTTTTGTTGGGCTGTGATCACTAAAAAAGTTTGAATACTCAAAAAACAAGCGTGAATGCTGCCGGACACAAAATAAGGGATCAATTTAGCATACACTTACATTGTAAATTGAACCCCCCACTAAAAACCTATTTATGGGGGGAATTTTCAAAAAACAAAAAAAAGTTTTTTCTAGACATAATAAAGAATAATAAATTTTCATCCCTCTAGCTCCATCGGTGCGGCTCAATACATACATACATAGCCAGCCAGACCAGCTTAAAAACTGAAGAACCTATGTTGACAGTTTTGGTTGACGGTCTCTAATTGTTAATTACAAAATTAAAATGAAGCATTAACATTTAAAAGTAATTTTTGATCTTGAATTTTGAAAGGAAAATAACCAAACTGAAATGATAAAAATTGAAAAATGAAGAAGCTAACAAGAATGAGTGAAGAAGGATAATTTATCATTTAAAAAAAGAAAACTTAAATAGAACCTTAAATAAAATGTTCAACATTGTAATGCTTGTGTCCATCTTTGAGTGTTTAGGAGAAAACTCTATAAAAATCAAGAAAGTGATGAGATTTAAAAAAGATTTCAGGATTAAAGAATAAGACCAAATCATATATGACAAAACTGGTTTATTTTTGCAAATAAGATATTCATGGTATATATTTCAGTACTGCTTATTCCTACTCTGAAGAGAGTTAATAAAACAAGATTGGTTTTGAAGATATTGTTGCTTTATTGTGACATCTACCCTTATTTTTTATCAAGGGGGGAGAATAATGTCCCAAAGATCAATCAGATGTCAATGAGTAAAATAAGCTGGAATGTCCCATAGTGCTTTGTTCAGATATAGCTTTGCCATGGCCATTAACATGCCATGAAGACAAGCTATAGTATAGGCTTGGGCTTTTGAATAGAAGCACAAGAGAGTAGAGTAGGCTAAATTGGTATTTCCTTGGAGAAACAGTATGATAGCAAATAAAAATGATCTGAAAAACTCTTGAAATAAGGCTACTTAATGAAAAGTTGAAATTTTTAATAGTTCTCTTTAAATTCTTGGTTTAAGCCCAAATACTTGCTTAGTGAGTAGATGTCACTTAAAAGTTAAAAGTTTAAAAATACTTTTATAAAATGATCTATAGGAGCATTGTTTGATGAGTGACAGTAATGTTAGATTTCGTTCAGATCAATTTTGTAGCTGCTTTTAATAAGTCAATAAATTTGTTTTTATTCAATCATTAATTATAAAGGGATAATGCAAATCACAGTTGATATGTGCGTGATGTAGACTTAAAGGGAAAAATTGTCACAAATTAAAGTTTTACCATACTTGGTCCAAGAACAAGACAACTGTTTTTTCTATCTAGATTGCTTATGTAAAAGTAATTATATGATTTGAAGTGCTGCTTCAGAAACATATTTTCCTGCAAAAACAGAAATATTTCTGTAGATTTTGCTTTTTAGTGATCTATGAAACAGAGAGAGCAACCATGACTGTCAACTTGCTTATAGCATGTTGATTACAGGATATTAAAGCTGAAGAATTCTATACTTAGTCAACATTGTATTTGAGACTAGAAGATGCTGTAAGCAAAAGTAATTTTTCCTTAGAGGATGATTTATTTCAAGAATGCACTTTACCATTGAAAATTTATTCTGGTTGCTTGGTCAAGTATTTAGAGATTTTATTTGACCTCTTAAACATTTAAAAATTATTATTTATTTTAAGAACCATTGACTGTGGTCTGTGATTGAATAATCAATTGGCTACCTGAAGTAAAATCTATTTTGGATCTAAGCTTGTAACTTTTTTAATATTTAAGATATGACAGGTCTGGTTAGTCACTCAATAGAAACCGTCATGTTACCAACATCTTTTGGCAGCATGCCGTGTTGGATCACTAAAAAGTCTGAATTTTCAAAAAACAAGCAGGCACAAACTAGGGATCAATTTAGCACTAATTTACATTGTAAATTGAAACCCCCACTATTTAGGGTTTAGAATTTTAAAAAAGCAAAAAAAGATTTTTCTAGACATAATAAGGAGTAAATGTTAAAATTGTTTGTCCCTCTAGCTCCATTGGTGTGGCCTGTACATATGATACATACACAGCCACCCAGCCAGCTATCCGGACAAACTTGAAAACTGAAGAAACCTATTTTGACAGTTTTGGTTGACGGTTTCTAATATTCTAAGTGCTCTTTTAAACCATTTTACCATTCTCATCAATGTTAATTATTAAGTATTATAAATATATATATATATATGGCAATGCTGCTATTGTATTTATTTCAACTAACTGAATATCTGCCCTGAGAGGCGGGGTAAATTGCGGTAAAAAAACAAAAAGGAATATGTACAATAAACACCACTTTTGCAATTAGGCATTTTAAAAATAAACAGTCTTTGTATCTTTGATAGAGAGGGTGAGAGTAAGAGAGAGATTAATT
>VCCN01001705.1:412899-427662 GCA_006491835.1 Architeuthis dux
ATGGGTTTATGTTGTGTGGTTTTTGCGGTAGGCTGTCACATATGGACAGACAGACGGACATTTAGTGAATTATAGGAAGAAGATTAATACCACAACGAACAATTACCTATTTTTATTCGAGATACATTTTATGCAAAAAATCTTGCGAAGAGTTAAAGATGGAACCTTAAATCCTAAGCAAATATCTATATTCAAGTACAAATAAACAATATCTATCTATCTATCTACTCTTACTCTCTGTACTATTTTTCTTGTACTCATAATTTTAATTGCTCATTAAATTAGATAGATCATGACTAATCAGCTTCACACAAACATAAACATATAGGTAAATCCACAGTTATGGTAAGTATACTCTTTTGCTTAGGTGTATATTCACACAAAGAAAAAGCAACAATATAAATTGGCTGATTTTATTTGATACTTATTTTTTATGTTTTATCCTCGACTATCTTCTTTACATAATTGCTTTCTCTTCTAACATTCTCAAGAGCCCCAAATTGGTCATTAAATTTAATGAATCATAAGCAAACCCATATAAATCTACTTAGACTAAAAAATATCTAGACATATTGCCATTTCTTGTATTTTGATGACTTTCACCTCTATTCAGTATTCAGTATTTTAAGTGTCTCTGAGCCTATGAGAACTCAGGTATGTGTGATCACGTATTTGTGTGTGTGTGTGCGTTCGTGTGTGCACGCGTGTAGTTCATTTTTGGCATGGAGATTGATTCTTTAGAAGAAATGTTTTGTTCTTATAAGAGCATATGTAAGCATTGAGTGTTTGATCTCACTGGTAATATTTATTTATTTATTTGTAACTTTTATTATCCCAAGCACATGCTTAAGTGTTTATATCAGACTATTTCATGTCATGTTTTATTATTTGAATATAAACAAAACAGGTCTGGTTAGTCACTCAATAGAAACCATCACGTGACCAAAGTCTTTTGGCAGCATGCCATGTTGGGCAGTGATCACTAAAAAAAGTCTGAATTTTCAAAGAACAATTTTCAAAGAACAGACACAAACTAAGGGATCTATTTAGCATAAACTTACATTGCAAATTGAACTCCCCATTAAGAACCTATTAAGGGGACCTATTATGGACTGTACGTATGATACATACAAAGCCAGCCAACTTAAAAACTGAAGAAACCTATGCTGACTGTTTTGGTGAACAGTTTCTAACAACTGGATGTTTGATGGGAGCAATATTATCTTGATTTTATTTTTTATTAGATGAAGCATTGTCAACCATTATTAATCCTTGAATAGTATTTACTTCATTTTAATTTTAGTTTGTCTTTCATCACAACCCCGGCGACTGTCAGTCTATGGCCATTAGTAAACAGTGTGGATCAGAAGTAAAGGATAAGCTCTCATTAAAACTTGAACTCACATTCTTCTTGACTCAGGGAACCGTGGTTATCTATCAGCTGCTCTTACCGATTGAGTAATGGGAACCCTAGGGCTGGCATCAAATCTAACCTTTAAACCTACCCTTCATCAACCATTATTAATCTCTGAAAGTCTGTGTGGTTGTGATGAAAAGCAACTAAAATTAAGATGAAGGCAATACTAGTCAAGGATTAATAATGGTTAACAAAGATTCAAATAAAGTCAAGTTAATATTACTGCTACTAATGTTACTAATTTAAAAACTATAACAAACTAGCATTCCAAGGGAAATTATGAATCACCACCACCCATATATGCTGTGTTGGGGGTGATCAATTAAAAAAGTTGGAAAAAGGGGTGATCAATGAATAAGTTACTCCTCTCACCTTTTGTTGGCTGTGATCACTAAAAAAAGGTCTGAATTTTCAAAAAACACAAATTAGTGACCAATTTAGCATAAACTTAAATTGCATATTGAACCCCTGTCTAAAAACCTATTTTGGAGGGGAATTTCAAAAAAACAAAAACGTATTTTCCCTACTCATTGAGGGGAGTGTGTGTGCAAAATTTAAAGTTTCTACTATGAATGGTTAGGGCTGGGCGAAGTCCAGATACATCGATATATATAAATGTCAGAACACATGAATAACCTAAACCCAGCAATAAACCAGTGTTGTGGTGATTAATATGGTGCCGAGAGATAGGGCAGAAATGAAGAGTATGTTTAAAGGTTAGATTTGATCTTCTGCTAACCATAAGGTTATCACAACTCAATCGGTAAGAGCAGCTAGTACGGAGAGACAAATTTCCCTGAGGCAAAAGGGATGTGAGTTTGAGTCTCAGATCAACTGGCTTTTCCAACGTGTGTCGATGGCAGTCATCCGTGGCAATACGTTCTCCATAATGACTGCGGGAACAGACAGAGTTGTCCGTTAAATTCTTTTTTTTATTCAACCGTCGTATTATAAAATTTAAATAGGCTGACCCATGACTATGCATCGTTCAACGATTTTTAGTGAATGCCAAAAATGCCAAATAATTTATTAGGAAAAAATATAAGGGAGGTAATTCAGTGTTTTGAATGCAATATTCTGAAAAAGATACTAAACTGAACCAAAGCCATTCTTTTCTCTTGCCTGGACTTACAAATAATTTTAAATGACTTGCGATGTATATATTTTTCTCATTATTCCTTCTCCATCTGAAATTTGTGATCTACTTTGTTTATATAGTTTTATTCCATTCGTGCAATGAATGAACTCTGTGGAAGCGAAAGCTTATCTTTTATTTCCCACCTGAACTGTTTACTAATGGCCGTAGACTGACAGTCTCTGTGGTTGCGATGAAAATGATGAAGATGAAGGAAATACTAGTCAAGGAATAATGGTGAATGTTTGATATTTGTTTAAAACTCTTAGTAACTGACTGTGTTGGAGAAAACAAGCCTTGAGAAAAACGATATTCAATGATGTTGATCTCTTCTTAAGAGAAGGTTGTCAGCACAAAACTTTACTTTGTTGGATGGAGGAATATTTTACATCTGTAATACATATATTTAAAAACCAGAGTAGGGTGGGTTATATTGCAGAGGCAGTCAAAAGTCATGTCAGACACCAAATAATACCTAGGTGTGACAAGATAGAACCCCCCCCCCCCCACACACACACACCTCTTTCTCAGGTTAGCTAGGATTTTGCAAGTATTATTATATTGTATAGAGTATGTAAGATTGTATAAAATGCATATTGCATTTAGGGTTGGGTTGGATATTTAATTCAGAGTTTAGAATGAATAGAATAGTCTAGTAGGGTTAATAATGGTTGACAATGCTTCATCATAAGGGATCGGCCTTTGTACAAACATAGCCAACTTTGGTCCACAGGTAAACACTTTAGTATTAAAAGAACAATAGGGAAATTTGGAGACAATCGGATGTGTCCAAAAAAAATAAATAAGTGTCACCTTTTGATGACCAGAGGGGAACTAGGCCTGGACCTGGACCATGTATGCAGATCCATGTATGCAGATATTCCTCATTGTATGCCATGTAGGCCACACTTCTAAATGTAGGTATGTCCGAAGGTTATTTATACATATACCATGCATGCTTGAGAATTAGGATCTGATTGAAAGAGGCTAGTTTAATTAATCAGTATTCAACCAGGATGGGTCAGGGAGGTATGGAAACCCACCTAGAAGTTGGGTATGTAAATCTGCTGGGGGGGCTATGTACACTCTTATCTGGGGTGGGATCAGGTGTGGTAATTTAGCAGCGGGTTCTTGGAAATCCCCCCAATGTTCTTTATCCCCAATATATACAATTTTTTTAGTCTGTGCTAAAACCAGTAAAGTGAAAGGATGTACAGGATCCCTGTCCCCTGGTGGGGGCACCATCAGAAATACAATGTCCCAATATGGGGTATCACTTTTAGAGAAAAAACAATCGGCATCGATTCTATAAGAAAAAATCATCACATTCCTCTCACTCTTCGAATAAGCAAGCCAACCAACACCCAACAACTTGAGTGGAAAGTAACAAAAATAGAATCCCCAGCCAATTAGAATTATATCAGGTTTTCTTTTGTTTGTCTATTTCTCTGCATGTTATGGTATGCAATCGACTTGACCAGTAGTGCCTTAAGAGAGAGGAGGAAAAGCAAGAGAAGTTGCTGATCGAACAATCCATCGACACAACGGGGTAGACGACTCATGCATCTGTACACTTTGCATTATCATCGAAGCAAAAGTATCTAAGTTATAACATTCACTTAGTATTGACCTGGCACCAAATAAACTTTTGTGATAAAAAAAAACTCCATAATACTAACCTACTGTAGTTTGTACTAAAGACACACACAAACACATACATGCACACACAAAGCTTGGTATATTTGGGATTAATGATAATCAGTTAGTATAACTTATTCTAAAAGCTTATGCTAGAACAAGTATTTACTCTCTATGCCAATGGCCATGAAGAGTAAAAGATTTTACAAGGCTATGATATATACTTACAGGCAAAAACTCCAACCTTTATGTTTATACTATGCTAAGCTGGTCTACTTTTATACTTTATCACTGATCAGCAAGCAAGATTGATTGGCCACATGGTACAGTGGGATAAAAGAATTTTAAACTAATCCTACTATGAATATAAAGATTGGTACCCATCTGGTAACAGTAAGAGCAATAGTACTGAAGCACTACATTAACTAATATTCCAGAGAAAGTATATACACTAAATTAATACAATGTAGCCTACCAGAACACTTATATTATTACTAGCATATACCCGTCAAAAATGACAGTGTTATATATGTATGGATCGGCAATAAGGAGCCAAAAGCGATTTTATTAGTTTTTTTTTTTTATTAATTCAAGTATCCTAATTTTAAGTTTTTTGTCTCAACTTAAGAAAAGTCACCACTGATATTGTGCAGTATGAAAAAAAAAGTCATAGAAAGAAACTTATTTTATTAAAAATATAATTTATTTCCTTATAAAATTAAGTTCATGGCCAAATGCTTTTTAAAAAGGCCAGATTTGTCAAATTTGGCCATGAACTTTTTGGTTTTGCCATATTTAGATTTTTAACCATTTTGAGCTTCTTTTTTTTGGTGTGCTGAGAATTTGGCCATTTTTAGTGTGCTGAGCATTTGGCCATTTTTGCGAGTTTTAGGCCAGAAACCTCTCCAAAATCTAGCAACTGCCTTTCCTCTTCAAATTGTTCCCTCCCTATGTAGGCGACATCAAAGGAAGCCGAAAGGAAAGAGGAAGCAGACAGTCTCTTTCGCCGTTGGGTTGACAGACACAGTTTGTCTGTTGACTTTGGTTGGTGTACTTCGTTGCTATGGGAACGACATGTCCCATTTTGTGTTGTCCACCCTTTAATTCTATTATTGGTTGTACAATCTATCTATGTGGACCAGTCCATTATGAGTTGTAGGATCTCAGCTAGCAGACACTACAGACAACCAAACATCATCAACCATACAAACATACTCATTTGTATATTTGGCTTTTATATGTATAGATGAATACTAAGTTTATTGAACCTACCAACTTCAAAGACCACCCTCATTGACAAGAAGTGCATGTTCAGCATAAAACACACATGTTTATACCAACACACTGAAAAAAAACACCTCTCGACTAACTCAACCATGTCAGAGCTAGCAAAAAGTTATTTTTTAATTAAATCACGAATTCAATAAAACAAAGTATTATAACAGTGAATATCTGTACTGTAACATATTAATGTCCGGACATATTTTATTGCACTTTTCATACCAATAGGCTTTGCGGAAGTATTTTTCAATGTTTTTTTTATTAGCTATCAATCTCTTGGAGCTCAAGACAATATCGAGACAGATTGCTGTTATGCATAAGATTCCCTATTACATCAAATACACAAAACATGAAACAGGTTATGTTCAATGTTTCTTTTTAAAAAAACAATAATATAATCAATGGATATGTATTTTTTAATTCAGAATGCAGAGATTCTTAATTTATCATGAGAAAATGATTTAATGTTGTTGCAACAACTTGTACCACAACTCAACACCCAATGGCATTTCTAGTTCTTAGAAAGTGGGGAAGCTACTTGGGGGGTCCAAGATTGGGGGGGGGGGACAAAACTCGAAATCTTCATTTTTATACTTTACCACGTTGATATACACAACTTATATGAATGATTTTTAAAATATAAGTATAATACTTTACTAAATTGAATAAAATACTACTACGACAAACAATTTTCATATAGTTGGGCGCTAATCCACTTTCGCAACCCCAAGCTGTCAGACGACAAGGGAGGTTAATCTCAAAACAAAAACACTGCATAGTTTGTTTTTTTCTCGAAAATCTGAGATAATCAATCATATATCAGCTACACTCCTACATTAAAGCATATGAAAGTGGGGGGTCCAACCTAGGGGCCAGCCAAAATTCGGGGGGCAGGCATGGCCCCTCTGCCTCCCCCGTAGAATCGCCACTGTCAACACCCCAATCCAAGTTGTTGCAATCAAATGACTGATTAAGAACGAAAACAAAAACAAGTATTATAGGTGTGCTAAGCCAAACAGTTGTAAGAGAAAAAAAACCCACACTGAAACTTTTTATCAGATATATTTTACATTGGGTCTGATGCTACTCTTTGCAATATAAACAGAAAAGGCCTCCCATTTCTCTTCTATTCGAATCTCAACAGAAAAATCTATTGTTCTTTTGTTTTTCCCCTATCATTTGTTAAAGTAAGTTATTTTTAATGATGATGTCCGCTCGACTGACTTTCTGTGCTTCAGTTCAATTGAGGCATCTCTGACGAAAAAGTTCCTATTAACATGTGATCGAACAATTTCAATTTTACACGCGCGTGCACACGCACAAAACACGAGCGAGCGCAAACATTGTTCGGAGTTTCTAGTTTCAGTTTCAGTTTCTGATTCGGCTGGTGCGCGTGCGTGCACACACGCTCACACATGCACGTGCCCGTTGGCAACGAACAACTTCAGACAACAACAACCACTGATTTTCTTTTCCCATCTTCCTTCCTGCATTTCTCTGTTTATTTCACACAAGAAGTAGAAGAGGAAAAAAAAATGTTCAAACGTAAAAGATTAAGGAAAAAAAACATGTCATCATGGAGCCAGCCATCTATGTACTGTGGGTTGTTTGGTAATATGAAATAGACATGAAAAGCAGTGGTAACACAAATTTACAAAAAACAAAAAAAAAGAACAACAAACATTCAACAAACGAAACATTGGTATGCGAATGCGATGTGTTTGCTTTTAAATCAATGTATCTTGTATAGACACAACAGACAGATAAAAATAGTACTGTGTTGCCGTTATTGGTTGGTAGATTTACAACTCAGAAACAACTGAACTCTTGTAAGGAAATTGACCCCCATAAATTAGTCTGAGGAAGAGACTCGGACGGACAAATATATGAATATATTTATTTATCTCCCCGCCTCTCCTCCTTTCTCTTTCTCACTACTAGTACTACTTTGTATAAATAAATAAAGTTATTTTATCTTCTCTTTTCCTTCTTTCTCATCTGCTCACATGCGCTTGCTTGTATAGGCACTACTTATTACGAAAACATTTAAAACAAAATAACTGTGAAGTCGATTGGCGATATCGATATATTTAAAATAAAACAATCATTTCATAAAAACAACTTTACTTAAAAAGATATATGTAAAAACGCAAGCACACCCGTTCCCAATGAAATGTTCCCCTACCCTTGACAATACTTTCTCCGACAAACCGGCTCAAATCATCATCATCATCATCATCATCATCATCATCATCATCATCATCATCATCATCATCATCATCTGTTTGGGAGCGCATCGGCACGCCGCTAGTGACACCCTTTTACACCCTTGACTCTTGCCCTTTTGTAGACTATCCTTTCCCGTCTCATAGAAAAGTTTTTCCGTTTATTTTCTGTTATTCACGATATAATGAATTGTTGTGAAACTAATATGCACGCTTCTTCTTCTTCTTCTTCTTCTTCTTCTTCTTCTTCTTCTTCTTCTTCTTCTTCTTCTTCTTCTACCACTACTGGTACTACCTTTTTCTTCTTCAAATCCTTCTTTTCTTCATTCATCTTATGCTTTCTTCTCTCATCTTATGATTTCTTCTCTCTATCTGTCTGGCTCGATTCGATCGATGTTGCGTAGGTTGCATTTCAGACTAGACAGTCACATGCAACGCATGACTCCACCGCCGATAAATCTTGCTCATTATCAGAACATTTTCTGTTGGTATTGAAATTGAATTGAGTCTACAAACGTTAAACACTAAAACAGCCATCCATTCTTGCATTCAAACCCAATAATATATAAACATTAATACAATTTCATTTTTCTTTATTCTTTCCCCGTGTCTACCTATCCCCTTCTTCTTCACCTTCACATGACGTGCGCACATTCACGTGCTTTGCTTCTTTGTAAATCAATCAGTACAGCAACTCTTATCTCAGCCAACGACAATCATTCTATCATCTCTTGTGGCCCCTTTTACATTGCATTTTCATTAAAATTCAACAGCATTCATCGAAAAAATTTAAAGAAAGCGTATATGTCATGCACACACAATTATATATATATATATATAATAAACATTCAATTTGAGACGTAGACAGTCGCGGGGGGAGATGGAGTTTAACATGTATTCCAGCTCAAAATCCGGTAGACGCGCTCACACACGCACACAAAAGCACGTGCTCCTGCATAAATTTAAGTTATTTTGGTCTACAGATCGAAAGAAAGAGTCTTAAATAATTTTCTCTTGAGACTAGCGTATTTACTTTGTTTAATAACACAATCATTTTTAATAATATCACTAAAAACTAGTAACTTTTTCGTGATTTCCCCTTAAAACCCAAACTTTCCCTTTGTTTCTGACCAGTCTTCGAATATTCCCACGTGAGCGTTCGGACAACCAGACCATCGTACTACTAGTACTCACACACTCTACACACAATATAGCCGGCGTATGATCGGCAACAACATTGTCAGCATCAAATACATTTTAAAAAAAATAGATTTATTGTTTGAATTATGATAAACAAACGAATATCCGTTCGAGCGTTTCATTTAATCAATAATTTCTTGTGCAACACCGCAACATTCATATCACAACCTCAAAAGGCTTTGACAAACAGTTGGGAAAGTGAAAGTGAAAGTTGAGGTCTCACGTGACAAGAAAGTTCGCCGTGGCATCCAAACTTACAAACAAGCTATTTCCTTTGTTTTTATAAATTCTTGCGCACCTAATTTTTTTTCTCATTTGAACAAAATAAATAAGAAGCATCTTTATGTTTTAATTAGACATCTTTTTGTGTAAGCGTACAGCTGTACACACAACAAACCATTTCTCTCATGTTTGGTAGTTTTTTCCATAACTAATTAATTACTGATTCGACTACTGTCTCTCCTGCAACTATTACCTTTTTACTACCAGCTCAGTGTGCCTAGTAAGTAGCAGCAGTGGTAATAAAGACTTTACCGCTGTGCTTGTACTACGACTACGAGAATGCTCTTTATTTCCTTTTCCATTGCTTTCCACCACGGTGCGGTGTGACTCTCTACTTCTGCAGATTTGTTATTAAACTTTCCCTCCTCTTTTTCTTCCCAACTTATTTTCTTTCTCTCCATAAACACATGAATTGCGTTTTTTAAAAATGTATTTAAACTAATGCAGTAAAGAAAATATTTGAATTTGAATTTAAAAGTGAACCACAAGAACAAAACATTCATACAACAAACGTAATAATAAAAATATATATTTCTTCAGTTTCTTTCTGGTCTCGTTGTCTTTTCTCTTCACTCGCCGCATGCACACACGCATTTCACATGTACAGTTTACTGGACCGTTTGTCACTAACTCTGCTTATACACCCAAGCTTTCTCGGACATTTAATTTCAAATTTACAGTATTCGCGCATATAAACATGATCAACATACAAGAAAGTTGGCTGACAAGTAAGTAATCAGTTTCTTATGCAATTAGTTTAGTTGTTGGCTTTTTCATAAACTGAAATCAAATCTACTGTCTCACTGCTGCTTTTGCCGCTCGGAGCGGCTGTAGTTTTATTATTTTCAGTTTCAGTGTAGTGTGTGCAATGCGTAGTTCAAACTTTCGTTTCTACTTTTACTTTTGTTTTTAACAAAAGTAATAGAGACAAAGGATTGTAATCAGTGTTGCCAATTTAGCGCGTTTCTTGTTCTGGCAGTGCAAAATGCGCTAAATTGGCGCTTTTGCGCCTAAAACATTTTGGCCATTATCTGGCTAATTTCGACCATTTTTAGCGTCTTTTTGGTGGTGTTTGGCCAGATCTGGCTATTTTAAAAGATTTAGCGCTTTTTGTCAGTCAAACTAGCGCGAAAATATTTTTTGAGTTGGCAACACTGATTGTAACAGTCTATTTGTACCACTAAAGAAGTGTTCTTTATACTCCGACGTCTCAGCATTGAAAGCACAACTAAAATTTGTATGTTTTATTAAATTATATTAACAATTTTTCTTTCATTTTGAGGTCGTTATTCATTACACAAATTGTTAAATAAATGGATACTAACATGCATTATATTTCACACAAAAATATTAGGAATCCTAAATTGGTAGTAGTATACTTTACTTACAGCAAGCAACCTTTTCTTATTTATTTACTAAACTCCGCTTTGTACGGCACAAACAGTAACACACGCAAATTAGTAGGGCACAAGCAGCAACTTTCTCCTAGTAACACACGAAGTCGAGTTTTAACATTGCTGAGTGATTTTAAGACGCTGCCTTTTATGGAGGTTTTGTTTCTTTTCTTTGGCGTCAATGTTTCTTTCTTTTGTTGGGTGAAGAAGTGTAACAAACTTAACTTGCTTTGCTTCTAATATCCAAAGTACAAACAAAAACTGAAGTTCATGTAAAGTTTTCTGCTTTAAAAATGAAACGAGTGTCATCATCATCATCATCATCATCATCATCAGCCGTTATAGGTCCACTGCTGGACGAAGGCCTTTCCCATCTCCTTCCATGACAACCTATCTTGTGCTAATCTCTGCCAAGTCTTACCGGCAAACTTTTCTATCTCGTCCCTCCATCTTGTGTCTGGCCGTTTCCTACTTCTTTTACTATCCCATGGGCACCAATCTGTTAATCTTTTCCCCCATCTATTGTCATCTCTTCTCGCTAGGTGGCCGGCCCATCTCCACTTTTGTTGCTTAATTAGTTGTATAATGTCCTTTACTCTAGTCTTTTCTCTGATCCATGTTGATCTTTTTCTATCTCTCAGCGTTACCCCTAGCATTACTCTTTCCATGGCTCTTTGTGCTATTCTAAGTTTGTTTTCTGCTCGTTTGGTTAATTTCCAGGTTTCGCAACCATAAGTCATAAATTGAAAAGTTGCTAACGAATAAGTTCACTTGAACTTTTTCACAAATTCATCTAACGCTAATGTTTAAAGACTTATTGTGTAAATATGAATATTGATGTGAGTGCTTTTATATACAATTGGTATACTTTATTCACACTAAAATAAATGTTGAATGTTATTTTAAAGTGGTGTGCTACATTGTAATTTGTACAAAAGCTTCTTCAACTGTTCTGTTCGTGTTGAAAAGATAGCATGTAAACACACAAATAATCTTGCTAAAAAATAAATAATATTGCAATTATTACAATCAAAGCTACACTTTTTCTGATCACTCACCACCTCCATCCCATGATTCCCATTTCATTTTTTATTTTGTTCGTTCTTTTCACTGTCTGTGTGTGTGTGTCTGTCTGTCTGTCTGTCTGTATGTCTGTCTCTCTCTCTCTCTCCCTCTCCATCTGTCTCTCGCTCTGTCTCTCTCTGCTCTGTCTATGTCTGTCTGTCTCTGTCTCTGTGTGTTTGTGTGTGTCTCTCTCTCTTTCTCTCTCTCTCTCAAACTTACGCAACTCATTTTGCGATTGTTTTGCTATGATTAATTTCTCAAAAAAGTGTGTAGATAATTTTTTATCCGCATTATTTTGACTACTAGAATAAATACCCGACCCAACGGCCGTTATAAAATTGATGCCAGAAAAAAAAAAAGAAATAATAAAATAGATAGATGGAAATTAGATAGTGTTTAATTTAACTTATTTTTGAAAAGTGATATTTTTTTCTTCTACAATCTCGGCACGTACACATATACGCTTAACGGAAAATAAACAAAGTCATTCTTCCTCTTACACTCAGCCCCTTTCTATGAACGATACCAAAGTACCCACTGTTCCTTCTCTTAATCTCCCCTCTCTGTATGAAGTCCCCATCACTATGTGAGTAAACTATTTTTCAACAGTAGTCAGTGGACAGTATCTGAAAAAAACAGCACAAAAATGTGTCCATGTTAGCTTGAATTTACATTGTAAATCGAACCCCCTACTAAAACTATATTTGGTGGTGGGATGAAGGGTTCAAAACACACAGAAGATTTCATGGGGATATATTGTCTAGTTTTTGCAGTAGGCTCTCACATACGGACACACTTTTAGTGAATTATGCAATAAGATGATAGCATTTAAACATATAATGTGTGTGTGTGTAAAAGGATAATATCACTTTGTGTAACAATCTCTACAGAAAGTTGATGTGTAAAATTCTGTATTCCACCATACTATGAATGAAGTAGGTGGTATTTTCAGTTTATTTTGTTAAAAAAAGTCAAAATATTGATAGATTTCCATAAAATTTAACAAATTGGTTTATATTCTGTAACTTCTTTTTTATTTATGTTATCCTATTTTTATTTCCAAGGTTGATACAATTCTTGAATAAACTGTAAATTCTGCTATAGTAAAAAAAATATTCATGAAATTCATGAGATTGTAGTAAATGTTATAATTTGGAGAGTTGAATCAAGAAGAATTCATTTTTTTACATTGTTCCATGCACTATTGTAATTTTATTTGTTAATTACTAAATGTGTTTTGATTATTGTTGAAAAATCAAATAATAAAGGATAATTGGTGTAACTTTTTGAATCACTCTCTTTATTTTAAAATCTACATCTTCCTCTATGTGTGTATGTCTGTATATCATCTGTGTAGGTTTATGTTTGGAATTTAAGGCCTAAAACCCAAGTATTAGACCAGAGTTATCTTCTGATGGGTTAGTGATTTAAACTTTGTATAGTTTATGTACACAGTTCTAGTTTCTACCGTATAACTGCAAACTATAATATTTAAATTATAGTTTATTATAGTTTGCAGTTATTTTTTCTAAAATTCTATTTTAGAAATTTCTTACTGTAAAAACTAGAACTGTGTACATAAACTATACATAGTTTTCAAATGGTTCTTTGGGCGATTGAACTCCTTCTTGTTATATGTGTTGTAAACATGATATCTCGGTTGATCTATTCTTTGGCTTTCTTCAGGTGTAAAATCTGAGTGTGATGGGTTAAACAGAAATTATGTTTAAAGGGAGGTAGCCCTTATAGCACATGGTCCGGGTGTTTTCCTGTGCTATAAGGGCTACCTCCCTTTCAACATAACTTCTGTTTAACCCATCACACTCGGATGTTACACCTGAAGAAGGCCGAAGAATGGATCGGCCGAAACGTCGTGTTTACAACACATATAACAAGAAGTTCAATCGTCCGAAGAACCATTTGAATATTAATGACCCTTCTCAAAACTATAGAAAATACCTATGCAAATTTTGTTTGAAATCAGGATTGGAATCCCTGAGTGTGTGTGTGTGTGTGTGTGTGCGTGTGAGTGAGTCGGTGAGTGAGTGGGTGAGTGAGAGAGAGAGAGAGAGAGAGAGAGTGTAATTAAACACAAACCATTTTTTGTAGATATTAGTCTAATAGGTCCAAATTACAGCATACACATATTACTTTGTTGAAAAATGTTTATAGAACTTCTTCACTCTTAATTATTTGTTCATTTTCTACCAATATTGATAAAAAATTTCAAAATAGCCAAAAGCAAATAGTTACAATTAGTGTTCTCCTAAATCCCACACATAGTAATGAAGACTGGAGACGAAATGGTTATCACCAAGTTGTAAATTCTATGATGAACAGTCAGTGTATTTAGCTAATATTTAGAAATACTACAGTTTGAAATGTTTTTTTTAAAAAGTTCATAAAAGTCAAGGTTGATGAAGAGAAGAGTTGGGTGGTCAAAGCGGACCTGGGGTAGATCAGTTGAGAGTGAAGCAAATGCGGCTGGACTGACATGGGCCCAGCTGAGGGGAGTTGCCCAGAACCAAGTCTGCTGGCATGGTGCGGTTGCAGTCCTATGCTCCACAAGGAGTTTACTGGAATAAATAAAACAACAAACAAAACTCAAGGACCATCTTGACTGTAAGAAATGGAAATATACTAGTACAGAGCAAACAACTATGGATGTATCTCTCAGTGAACTTCTTACACACTTGGTTGTATGTTGGAGGTATTTTAATGATCCACTGTAAGTTACATGAGTTTTTGCTCTTTCACAGTATATGAATGGCTTGGCTTCGCGAACAAAGATTTTGGGGATGGTTTTCCGCAACATTTGGACCATAGATGGCGGGGCCAATGTGTGGAGTAACTCTCCAGCCTGAGCAATGTAGTTTTACGGTGAAGTGCGACTTGCCCAGGGTCAACCCCACCCTTTAAACCATGGGTTGACATCCCTTGGACCACCAGTGTGGTGTGGATAGGAGCAGGGCCCATAGATCGTAGGTTTGACAGGAGTGTCCTTCTCCTGGCAGATGCCCGAGCTAGCTATGGGGGTCTGCCGCCCCCTTGTGGGAATGTTCCAACAGTAAGGCTGAACTGTGCGGTTAGACAGAGCGTGAACATCCTGTAGTTGACAGAAGCCGG
>VCCN01001705.1:427945-442542 GCA_006491835.1 Architeuthis dux
TATATATTGATAAGATTGCAAACAAAAAAGTTTCAAAACCTCAGATAAAATCTGTACTTTGTCAGAAGCAAAATAGGTTAATCTTTGGAAGGAATAGTTTGATGAAAGGATGTTGGCAAATCATAAATGAATTCTAATTGCCCAAAAGCAGAAAGAAAAAAAAAGAGAAACTGGCAGGAAGTTAGATCAACCATTATGGAATTGATAAAATAATATTGAAGCAGAAAAAAACGGAAAGATTTGAAAGATATACACCTTTATAACTAGACAACATAGATATGTATAATGAAATTTCTTATTGTCTCTCTCTCTTTTTCACTTACACACATACAAATTGCAACAATGATCACTTTACATTTTACACAAACGTTCATGTAAATTTATATTCATAAATGTATAAACCTTTATATAATCATACATATGCACACACATGACATAATTTAAGAATTAACCTGTGCATTTACTCATGGAGTTTTCATTTAAAAATCTGTTTTCACAAATACATACCAAAAAATGTTTATTTTCATTAATATTTATAATTGTTTGCACAAACATTCATGCACTCATACATATATACATAGGTACATCAATAAGACCAGAGCCTAATGATAAAAACAGGATTTATTTTACAAAACAAATATTTATTTCTCAACACACTAATCTCCTTTCTTGTTAATGCACTAAATTCAGTGGTGAATATTAACCACATAGATCAAACATTCTACGGTGAAAACTTCAGATCAAAATTCAGCAAATAACTGTCAGGCTACAGACTTATTGATCCATATGGCTAATACTATAAAGACGACGAATGTTTGCTCCTTTGTAACTTTGTTTCTAACTAACTAACTTTATATTTTATAGACTCCTAAATGGTTGCACACTACAGGCAGAAAATTTGTGTACATGGGTAACTTGACCCCAGGATGAACATAGGATAGGAATGGGGTGCTGACCTCTGGTGGCCCTGAAAGGTCACTTTAGGGTCAGGTCAATTTTGGCATTTTCAAATCTCAGGGAGACTGCTACGGGCTTCAAATTTGTGTACAAGGGTAACTTGGCCCCAGGATTAACATAGTATAGGTGGGGCTGATCTCTGCGGTTCCTACAGGTCAATTTATGGTCAAAACTACTTTTACCACCATAATTTGTAAGTTTCTATTTAAACATTCATTAATTTCTATAAAAAAAATCATTCGTAGCAATAATGGTAAGTGGTTAGAGTCACAGAAAATTGAATCGGTGGAGTTCAAACTTGACGGAGAAAATTAAAAACTTTTTTTCTTTCTTTTAATTTTATGTGCTTTCAATTTATTAGAGTTTCAAACCTTCCGAAAATTTGTCAGTTGTGGGGTAAATTTTTTTCAAAAGTTTTAGCAGGGATTCTATTTATAATGTTGAACACTTACCTTCCGGTTAGTTGTGGGAAATCCGTGGATGTGATTGTCTCTTTCTCTCAGTGCTTATGCCAGTTTGGCAGTATTCTTTTTAAGGAATCTCACCCCTACCTGACCTAAACCTAATCCCAACCTAAATGCAACAATAAAACATGGGCACAATTTAAATCTGATAGTCTGCTTTGGCATGCAAACTTCTAATACCAAAAATGAGCACATGAATTCTCAGTTTTGAGAAAAGTTAATTTTTAAGGTTTTAGGAGTGAGTATGCAGGCCTGGCCGAGGGTGTATGCTGGCCTGCACAGGTTCTACCAGGGAGTGTGTGCTGGCTCGAATAGGGGGAGCTGGGCGCACAAGCGCATCCCCTCATCCTTCTTTGATTTCATGAAATTTCTACAAAATATCATTTACTTTCCAGTGTGGTTAGATTTGGAGCTTTTTTTTAATTTTCACATGCAAACACATATAAAGATTTAAAAGTGTTCACATTCATTTTCATAGGCATATACATACTTATTTACACAAAGTTTTACTTTTATCAATGTTTATATACACTGGAATAAATCTGAATTAGCATTCCAAGGGAAATTATGAATCACCACCACCTATATATGCTATTTTTTATATGAAATTAAGCAGTAGTGGTGGTAAAATTAATGAAAATGCTACCAGTATGGTTTGAACCATAAATTCATGATTAAAAAAAAAAAAAAAACCATGTCTGGTTAGTTACTCAATAGAAACAATCACGTGACCAATGTCTTTAAGCAGCATGCCCTGTTGGGGGTGATCAATAAAAAAAAAATTGAAAAAACGGGTGATCAATGAATAAGTTACTTCTCTTGCATTTTGTTGGGCTGTGCTCACTAAACATGTCTGAATTTTAAAAAAAACAAGTGTGAATGCTGCCGGACTCAAACTAAGGGATCAACTTAAGATAAACTTATATTGCAAATTGAACCCACCACTAAAAACCTATTATTGAGTGGGAGGGATTTTTAAAAAAACAAAAAAAAAAATGTTTTCCCTACTAATTGAGGGGAGTGTGTGTGCAAAATTTAAAGTTTCTACTATGAATGGTTTGGGCTGGACGAAGTCTGGATACATGGATACATAGATACATATAAATGTCACAACACATGAATAAGCTAAACCCAGCAACAGTGTTTAAACTGGTCTGTTGTGGGTAGCAGTGATTAAAAATAAAACATATTCACAGAAACATGCATTTACTGAAACATTTTACACATAAAAGTTGTCAAATCTAAAAGTAAAGATATTTATAGCAATGATAAGTTCACATACCTGAACTGAAAAGCTCTGACACCAACATTACAATCCTTAACGTTGGTTAATGCTGAGCTCTGTAAAGTCTTCTATGTATGGAAAATGTTCTACAAACAGATATGCATACAGCACTAAGTTCATATTTACATACTTGCACTACAAAATACTCAAGTACTATCAGTTACTAGCATATTAATATGAACAAACCAGCATGCTGTTGCTCACAAATTTAAAATAAATTTATTAACATACCACTAGTCTTGTCTTCATATGCTCACACAGAAATGCATAACTGTTTACATACTTAAATGAACAAATTGAAACCATGTAGGCATATACACATCCATACACACACATACACAGCCATGCATCTAAACATGTAAATTTAATCATTTAGACATACATCCAAGTGCATGCATCTAAATATGTAAATTTCATCATTTAGACACACATCCAAGTGCATGCATCTAAACATGTAAATTTGACCATTTAGACATACCTCCAAGTGCATGCATCTAAACATGTAAATTTCATCATTTAGACACACATCCAAGTGCATGCATCTAAACATATAAATTTGACCATTTAGACACACCTCCAAGTGCATGCATCTAAACATCCAAGTCTTATGAATATATACATAATCAAATTTTAACTTCATCTTCTGTAGATTCTTGCATACATACATCCACAAAGAAATGTAACTGCTTAAATTCAAACGTTCTATGCACATAAATATACAAATAATGCAACATAGTCAATTTGTTTGTCTCTCAGTTTTTGCTTTGTGCACACTCATATATCTGTCTATGCATTTGCAAGATATCAGTATGATATGTTGATATGGATGAGCAGCCATGGACCCACACAAACAAACAATCAAATTGCAACTTTCTTTCCTGCATACTTCCAAATCCTTATTTTTCTTCTGTGCATTCATTCAAGTGTCAACTTGAAAGTACATAGAAATAACAACATTGCCTTATGCTCAAACTGTGTGCGCACACACAAACAAACACACACACACACACATAGAAACATTTATTCACAAAGATAAATGCACTTAACTCTCTTGTTCAAGCATAAAACAAACACCTTTTAGAAGATTAATTTTTATTTGAACACGTGCTCATATACATACTTCATCGGCACAAGAGACCTGAGTACTGAGAAGGAAATGCTGACACTCTCAAACACACAGACACAGATGTCTTTTTGAGCGGTGTGCTTTCAGTGTTTTAGTTGCTTTATCTGCACACACGCAACACACACGGAGACACAACAAATTTCATTGTGTAGCTTGCATTTCCTATCATGTATAAACATCTTTATCTCAAATATCATGCAAACAGAATCCTTCAAATCCTAAATTTTAAATATATATTATTTAAATATAACACGCTCTTAAATAGACAACATTGGATTTTCTATCACTCATTTGTAATAATTTTTCTACATAGCAAGTATGATTTACTAAAGAGAAGAGTTCTCTTTCAATTTCTGTTGGATTTAAAGTCTTGTTCGCTTTCTACTATAAATAGTGAATTATGGTAACAGACTTAGAGCTTTTTTCAGTCCTCACTTCTGTGTTTTACTATGGAATTATGAAAAACAGAATTTTTCTTTCTTTTCAATAATCTAAAATAGATATCAAGACATATGTGCAAGTGAATGGTTCACTGGATGAACAGTCAGGCTAGAAGCCACAAAATTCAGGGTCAATTAAAAAGAATTTCTAATGCATTCATGAAAACATATAGATTAGTACATATCTCAACATGGGTGTCCATAAGGGGGGGGGGGGGGATTTGCACCCCCCTTGAAAAGTACTACAATACTTTACTCTACTCTATTTACAATAATAAAGTAATATAATTAATCTTCTCAAAAAGACATCCCTGAAGAATAGAAATTCCAGTATTTGTAAATTATTTTCCTTACTATACTAAACAAAGAACACATATTGATGTATTGACAGCTACTTCTTGGACTATTTTTTAGACCTCTTCCCCCGATACAAACAACAGAATTAAAATTCTAAAATTACTTCCAAATTTCAAAACTTTGTATGACTTTTGATTCTTTTGGGCTATTAAGAAAAAATAAAAAGATTTCTGATGCTCAGTCTGTGCTCTTTCAGAAAATGCATTAATTGGGGTCCTACAACCCTTGGAAAATTTTGACCTGATCACCCTAATAATAACACAATTTGAAACAAAAAGTAAGCCTTCGCCAAATATATCTTTTTGTGCTCCCCCAGACTCCCGGAAATATATTCTTTTGCACCCCCCTGAAAAAGTGGCAGCGGACGCTCATGTATCACAAAATTACTTTATATAAGTATAGAAAAGTATAGATGCTTATAGAATATAAATAATGAGTCAAATATCCACCTTATTATGCTTTTAATATTGATATATGTACTCTTGCATATTTTTTAACTATTTGCACAAAATCTTACCTGATATCACATGAAAATATATCTTCTATTTTCTATAGTTTTGAAAAGGGTCATTAATATTCAAATGGTTCTTCAGACGATTGAACTCCTTCTTGTTATATGTGTTGTAAACACGACGTTTCGGCTGACCCATTCTTTGGACTTCTTCAGGTGTAAAATCTGGATTTTACACCTGAAGAAGGCCGAAAAATGGATCAGCCGAAACGTCGTGTTTACAACACAAATAACAAGAAGGAGTTCAATCGTCCGAAGAACCATTTGAATATATTTTCTAGTTTGTTTAAAGTTTCTTTACAGATTTGTGCCATTTTTTATAATAAAACTTTAATAAATTCTTTAATTCCCTGATTAGTGGCTTACTTATTAAAATATTCTTAACTTCAAACATAAGAAATAATTGTACATTTCAAATGAACAAATTCATGATATTTGAAAAATGTTTCTATCCCATTTGTTATAAATTTATGCATAAATTCAAACGTTATTGACTGACATACACACACACACACACACACACACACACACACACACACACACACTAAATAACATTCAGTTAATGAGATGTACACAATCTTTCATATTGTGTTAGGTAAATCTTCAACAAAAATGAAAATAAAAATGCTGCTGATTTTTCACAGTGGTAGATTTTATGATCTGTAAACTGTGGAAATTAAATTAAAATTTTTATTACTTTAAGCATTGTATTTTAATATGTAATTGTTAAACCCTAATTCATTTTAATTGCAATTAAAAATATTTCCATTCCAGAAATTTCTCTGAATGTATTTGATATTTTCATTTATTTCATCAACATTTATCCAGTTATTTTATTACATACAACATAACAAACAAAAAATATATTTTCTTTACATATGTCCTATTTTATCAGCTCACTGATATTCTATGGCAAAAGCAACATTTTCAGAGAATATAATCTTTGTTTATAAGCCAGTGTAAAGGCTGTAGATGATCCCTAATCAGATTGTTTTTATGAATCATGTTGAAGGAGTATTTAAGCTAAATCTTTTCCTACAATACCTAGCATCCTCACGCAGTAAACCATTCGACTCATACTTGCACGAACACACAAACAACGAGGTAAATATATTTGCGTGTGTGTGTTTAGGAATAATTGCATAACATTTATTTTATGAGTTTAACGTTTTGTTTTCCACTGTTCTCAGTCACTCAGCCTTTCATTGTTTCAAGTTACCTTCATTGACCTGCTATAAATATGATGATTTATAAGCAGAAACTTAGTTTAAAAAGTTTTTTTCTAGTTCTTTTCTTGCTCTGACAGAGATCAAATTCAAGTATCTGATCTCCCACAGTTAAACATAACGTATGCATTTTAATTCTCTATTTGGTAAGCTATATGTAAATTTTTGCTTAATATGATCTTTTCTTATTTCAACTGATGGCAGAATGACCCACATGTAGGCAAATTCAGAATATAGCCTAAGTTAAACAGAAAATCATCATTATTTCAAATGATTTGAAACCATTATTTCTACATTCAAATAGTTCTTTGGACAATTGACCCTTTCCAAAAACTATAGAAACTATTATTTCTACATTGTTTTTAAAATAGGTTTTCATATTAATTCTCCTTGTCACTGAAGCAAAACATCTTCCTTATTATATGATAAGATATCATTGAGATTCAAATGTTTATTTTAATCTTTTGTTTTTTTTCACTGTTGATTTTATAACAAATTTTCATGAGGATATTCTCAAATATTTCCTATAATTCTCGAATATTCAAATTGGATTTTTATTTTTAGTATGAAGATGGCTACAAAGAAGATGTTGAACAATTTCTTTAATGAATAAGAAAAAAACAAACAAAATATGGATACTGGTCTATATAAATTCTTGAACCAAATTCAATTTGTATAATTCAGGCACAATATGTTCTGTTACTAAATTCTTAAGAAGGGGATTCTTTTTATTCTTTTTTGCCACTTTGTTGACTTATATTACTAATGAAACAATAAATTATCATGTGTTTGTATTTTTAAGTTAATAAAATTTTCATTAATCTAACTATTTTGTCCAGACATTTAAGACACTCAACACCAATTTAGCGTGTTTCGCGCTAGATTTAGCGCGTTTCTTGTTTTGGCAGTACAAAAAGCGCTAAATTAGCGCATTTTCACCTAAAACATTTTGGCTGTCTTTGCCCATTTTCTGGCTATTTTTGACCATTTGTAGCATCTTTTTGGTGGTATTTGGCAATTTTTGGCAATTTAAAAAAATTTAGCGCTTTTTTAACAGTCAAACTAGCACGAAAATATTTTTTGAGTTGGCAACACTGGCTACCAGCATAGCATTTTAAGTATAGGTAAAAAAATATGAGTGATCTCCTCTTGCCATCTTTAGTTTTGAAAAATACATCAAATTGATTATAAATCTGTAAATTCCAAATGAAAAAATATTTTTCTTATATTCATGCAAAACTGAATTATGGCTTTGAAGTTAATAATAAAAATTATCATAAGTTCTCCAACAGCAAACCTTTAGCATTAATAAGCTTTCAGTGCTGACTTTTGGCATTTGATTTTTCTCATCTTTTAATCAATCTGCAACTTTCTGTACAAAGTTCTAGTAAAGAAAACTACTTAGATCATCATTAATTTTCTGGCTTTAATTTAAATTGAACATAAAAAATGAAACAGAAAGAAGAAAATGTTCTGTTTCTACTTTAATAATGCATTATAATATCATTTGTCAGGCATTTTATTTTTAAATTACAAACATTAAAGTGTAGTTCCTTTTTTTCCCTTGCTATGAAGGGAAAAGGAGACATGTTTATACAGATGCTTTAATTATTTCCTTTACTTCAATGAAAGAGAATTTTCAGTAACTTATTTTAATGGCTCCAAATGCCAAATGTAAAAAAGATTATTACTTTATGAAGGGATTCCAGAATGTCTTATGTGTAAAGTTTTATTGAAAATACCTGGCCATTTCAAACCTTTCAGAATTACAGAAACACATGTAAATTGGCAAAAAGTACTGTTTATAAATTAGACACTGATAATATTTCACTTGTTACTAATACACTATGGTCAAAAATTTGAATCTAAATACTGGATTCTCAGATTTGATGTTTGTCCTCTTTTAATCAACAAATATGTTTCTATTATTCTCTTTTCTTAAGTTGCATATTTTGCTCCCAGATATTTAAATGAATTAAGCTTTTTATTTTATGCTAGATTCTTTTAATATTTTTTACTAAACATATTTTAACTACTAATATTATTCTAGGGATTTTATGAAAAGTTATTACATATTTTAAAAGTAATTTTATTGAGTATAATTATTATTTACTTATTGTTTCTTTACACTCAGTACACATGCACACATTAAATATCTCCACAAGTTCTCATAAATTAACTATATTGGAACAAAGACCTGGACCACAGTTTTCAGGATCAGCTTATATCAATTGTATTTTGTTTTTTTACCATGCAACCATGGCAACTGATGTCTTGAATTGTTATGCTAATTCGATGCTTTCTTTGTTATATTCTTTTTTATTCTAACATATTTGTGGTTGAAAACATTATTTATAAATGCATCATGCATAATAATGTCTTAAGTTTTGTATTTTTAAAACATCCACTTGTTTGTCTTAGTTATATTTTCTTCCATACTTTTGACTACATCTTGTTCTATGAATAGTTCAGATCTTAAACATCTGTTTCCTGAATTCTCTCTAGACTCTTTATTTGTTTTTTTATTCAGTTTATTGTGATTATTATGTATACATATTTCTGGTCTGTCCACTCTCCTGAACTCAAGGTCTCTTTTTAAACACCTGAAAGGAGATTCATGATTTAAATAACATCTTCTGTCTCTTAAATTGATTTTCACTTATCATGTTTATTTTCACATTTTCATTGTAGCTGAGAAACTAAATTTAGTCAGTGTATGTGTCTGTGTGTGTGTGTGTGTGTGTGTGTGTGTGTGCTTAAAACTCCTTTGCAAACATTGATCATTGTTTTATATGCGATTGTCATTGCTCGCTAATAGTAACAGAAATATACAGCATTCCATTGCTTTTATCTCCATGTGTCACTACTTAACTAGATGAAACTTAAATAAAAATTAAATTAAAAATAAGCAAGGGAAATGATGACATCAATCATTTCTCTGTAAAACTATTAAAGAAGAGTTTGAAATCATAGATATTTGGAAAATATGTACATGTATTTATGATCATAAAAAATCCTGTGAATAAAGAAAATGTTCATTTTTTACTATACAAGCAGTGTTGCCAACTCAAAAATATTTTTGCGCTAGTTTGACTGGCAAAAAGCGCTAAATTTTTTTAAATAGCCAAAAATGGCTAAAAGGTCACCAAAGACGGTCAAAAATAGCCACTAAATGGCTAAAATGTTTAAGCGCAAACACTTTAATTTAGCACGTTTTTGCATTGCCAAAACAAGAAACGCACTGAATCTAGCACGAAATCGGCAACACTGTATACTTTTAGAGAGTTTGCTTTATGCCACTTTTTTACTTTTACAGAAAGAGGCAGAAAGTGAAAAATAGTATTCAGCCTTTATTTTATTGTGAGCCGTTTCCTCTCTCTCCTACACTCCAGTCTCCTGTACTTTCCATCATCCCAACCTCTGGCGACTCAGCCTAATATACCATCATCACCATTATTTGGGTCTGGGAACGTTAAAACATTTTTCCCATATAAATTAATGTTAATTGCTTCTTCGCTTTACACCATTTTGGCTTACAAAAAGTTTTTATAGGAACGCTCTACTTTCAGGGGAAACTTGTATTTAACCATATAGCATATATTTTGGTTTCACTGTTTCTACATATATTTGAGTATTACAACACTGACCAGACAACAGAAAGATATACTCATAAAGTTTGCCGGTAAGACTTGGCAGAGGTTAGCACAAGATAGGTCTTCATGGAAGGAGATGGGAAAGGCCTTTGTCCAGCAGTGGACTTATAACAGCTGATGATTATTTTATATGTATTAGTTAGTATCCATTTTTAATTTTTTCTTTTGTACATTTTCTGTATGTTGGAAAACTATTTCATCAAAATGTTTCTGGTATTGTTCTTTTAACAATATTGCTAATTTTCTAGATTATGCTTCATCTCAAATCAATGTGAAACCTTGAACTTGCTTAAAGACAGCCTTTGCTGGCCATTAAGCCCTATATCAGTTCACTTCCTTTGTATAGAATTAATATTATAATTCATCATCATCAGCCATCATAAGTCCTCTGCTGGACAAAGGCCTTTCCCAACTCCTTCCATGTCGATTGTGCTAACCTCTGCCATGGCGTGGATCATAAAGAACCCCTATAGATATATAGGGACCGACCGAATATATCGAATGAGGTGGCACCAATCAAAAGCTTAACAGAAAATTATGGCAACGGGTGAGCTCAACTAGCCACCTTCCCAAAAGCAATATGACTCTACAATATAATAATATTATAATTATTTGCAAATAAATAAATAAGAGAAACTACTCTATAATTAGTATTTTTCCCAAAAAGGGGAAAAAATTTCCCCTCGTTTTTGACCCCTAAAAAAGAAAAGAAAAGTTTCCACTCACTTTTGATTCCTAAAAAGTTGAAGAAAAATGTTACCTTAACTTTTGATCCCTAAAAGTAAAAAAAAGTTTCCCCTCACTTTTGATCCCCGAAAGTAAAAAAAAAGTTTACTCTCACTGTTGACTCCTAAAAGGGAAGAAAAAGTTTCTATTAACTTTTGACCTTCAAAGAGAAAACAAAGTTTACGCTCACTCTTGACACCTAAAAAGTTTCTCTGGTTTCCCTCACATTTGGGCTCTAAAAGAAAAAAAAAAAATCTTACCCTCACTTTTGACCCCTAACAAAATAAAAAAAAAGTTTCCCCTCAATTTTGACCCCCAAAAGGGGAAAAAAAAATGTTCTCACTAAAGTAAAAAGTTTCCTCTCACTTTTGAATACAATTTTTAAAAAAAAGTGTGACCAGAATATTAAGCCAGGTATAAAAAAAAACGACTTTGAAAAAAAGTCTGATCAGAGTATGAGCTAAGGTAAAAAAACAACTTTTGTGTATTTTGTAAATTGAACCCCACCTCCTAAAGCATAACAGTTGAAAATAACGTGGATTTGTTTTATTCTTCACATTAGAGCATTTGGAGGGTGGAGCGCTAAAAAACTAAAAAAAGTTATGTTAACATACATACATACGTACATACATGCAAACAGAAAAACTATTTTTATTAAATTAATAATTTTCTTATCATTGATTCTTTTTCTCATTTTAATGTTTTTCTCTTTACTTTAATATGGTTCTCGTTATTTGAATGAAGTGTTTTGAATGTTTTTATTTTCATTTGTTCTTCAGATTTCATATTGCTATTTAAAAAATTACTTCTGATATTTTAAAATCATTTTCCCACTACCTTCGAGATATCTATAGATGAAAGTTTATAGCATTTTTATTCATTTTCCTTTGATTCTGTTCATTTTCCCCTTTGTTATGGATATCTTTCCAGCATCTTTTGAAACTCCCCTTTTGGGATCCACTGATTCATTCTTTTATTTCACCGCCTTCTTTGACCGTTTCTAATTATTATTACCTTGATGTTTATCTGTTTCCATTATGGGTTACATTGATAGTGGATTTCTCAAAACATCTTTTCTTTTCTCCTATGATTAATAGCATTCATTCAGACACTGTCTTTTTATCATCTTTAAATCTAAAATCCCTTGTTTTTTATGGTTACTTCCCTGATGGTTACTTATGTTAGACAGATAGCATTCTAATTTTTAGCTGGCTGTTCCCAATATATCAAATAATCTTTTTTTTCCATTACCACTAAGCCAAACACCTGTGTGGAAATGTAAGTGACCCTGTCATCTTAGGAAATAGGTATATGTGTGTGTGTCCAAAAAACAAGATGTGGAAAGCGGAAATGACACCTGCGTGGGCGTTCGAGAAACCTATAAAGCAGACCCGAACACAGAGCAGACCCGGAGAAAAGACAGAAAACTCAGGGCTCAGCAGAGAAGCAGATTGCCTAAGCCAGACTGGAAGGCACGAGACCGCTGTCCCTGTTGGGGACAGACTGACAGTTCTTCTTATCTCTCTCCCACTGTTCATTCTCCGGCCGACCAAGATGTATGCTATAAAATGAAAATATGTCTCATATTTTTTACAAACGCGTGTTTCAAGACAGCTTTCCTTTCTATCCAAGTTCACGATTTCCCTCCTGCAAATGAGCAACCCATGACGAGACATCTCATGGCACCAGGACATTCACCCCAGCATACAACAGCTATACCACCAGGCTTGTATTTACGTATTAAGAAGAATATATATTTCAAGAGCATGTTTTTTGAGTGAAGAAGGGTGACATTGTGTGATTATATACAAGACATTGGAGCCCACCACAAAATGAGATATTGAATATTTCAGTTGCTTTAAAGGATATAATTTTTGTTGGCAAAGCTATGAGTTTGGTATCCAGAGATAAAATCCTTAGTTAAAGATTTGTATCTATATAATACTGAAACTCTGATTCTGTTTGTCTGTTTGTGCCCTCAAAGCAGCCAAAACGGTGCATCGTAGTTAGAGGGTTTGAATCAAGGTACCCCATAATGCACTAACTTACAAAATGCAAAAAAAATCCGGATGATTTGCATCATTTTAAGGGTTTTAGATGGGGGATTCTATTTACTATATAACTATAATGCTGAGCTAGACCCTCAGTTTGTGCCAGCCAAGTGAGAAATCTTTTCTCCAAAACATGAAATTTGAGGTTGGAAGTTCAGGACCCTTACTTTCCATCCATTGTACAAAACTATGGCTTCAAAATTATTGCAGTTTTCCCTTTTACTTCATTGAGAAATCATTTTTCTAAAACACAAACCTTTTTTGAGGTAGGGGGGTTCTATTTACAAAGTTACTACACTGCTGAACTGGACCCTCTCTTTCCGTCCATCGTACAAAACCACTGCGCCAAAATAATTTGCTTACTTCACTTTACTTTACGATGTAACTATACTGCTGAACTGGACTTATATTTTCCTTCCATCATATAAAACCATGACTTTGAAGACTTTCGGTTACTTCTCTTTACTTCATTGAGAAATCATTTTTCCAAAACACAATATTTGAGGTTGGGGGTTCTATTTATGATGTACCTGTACTGCTGAACTGGACCTTCTCATTACGTCCATCATATAAAACTACGGCTCCAGTCCTTTATTTGAAACTACAGCTCCTAATTATTTCAGTTACTTCTTTTTACTTCATTTTCCAAAAACAGGAAATGTGTATTTATCTTTTAATACAATGTTAATAAACTGTTGAACTGCACTCTCAGTTTCTGTCCATCAAACGAAAGTACGGCTTTGAAGTATTTTGTTTACTTCTACTTACTTCATTGAGAAATAATTTTCACTTTCACTTTCTGTCTGACGATACTACAGCTCTGAGGTTTGGTTACTTCTCTTTTCTTCATTGGGAAATCATTTTTACAAAACACAAAGTTTGGTGTGGGGTTCTATTTACGATGTTACTATGCTGAAATGAACCCTCACTTTCCGTCCATCTTACGATAATATGGCTTTGAAGTATTTCAGTTACTTCCCTTTACTTCCTTAGAAATCACTTTTCCAAAACACAAAATTTAGGTATTGAATTAAGATACCTCGAAAATGTGCTAACTTAATGCAAAAATGTCTGGGTGATTTGCAACTGAAAAATAATATTGTGGGGTCTGCGTTCACGTTCACACCCAATGGGTCACAGGAATTTACACAACTACAAGCTTCTGTGACTTGACCATGCTTAAAGATAAAATAACATATGCTTATGTTTAGGCGTACAATGATTGGAATCGATTTAAGGAACTGTTTTATTTTCATGTTTTCTTATTTAGGCATAAAAATGTCTTAATTACTTGTTTTTTGTTTTTATTCTGTAAAAAATATAATCTTATTGAACTTTGATTTTTTGCAAGCTGATAATTTCAAAGTTAGTGTAAAATTTTTATGTTTGAATTGATTGTTTCTCTCATTTTAGTTTCTTATTGAATGATTCACTATTCCTTTTGTATAATTCATCTTTCAGAAAATCAATTCAACAAATTTGTATAGTTTTAAAATCTTTATTTATGTCTTTATGGGAGAGATTTACAATTTAGCAAACAGAATATTTCAATCTCCAGTTTTTCTATCACTGTAGGGAGAATGTTTTGTTGTTATAATAAGACAACAACAAAACTAAAAAAAGGCAATTAACAATGATGATAAATTCTTCTTTGAAAATGCATCAATCTTATATATTATTTCTTTATTGGCTTTACTCTTTAGTTAATTCTTTTTTCTACCTTTCAAATTCATTTTCTCTTACACTCCCATAACAGGATATCAATCATATACATCTCTCTCTCTCTCTCTCTCTCTCTCTC
>VCCN01001705.1:467903-482649 GCA_006491835.1 Architeuthis dux
AGCAACAGTATTTAAACCAGTGTTGTGGGTAGTGATGATTAACAAAGTCAAGTTAATATTGAAAGTTCTTTCTTTTTAAGACATGCACAGATAGCAACTATAAACAAAATTTCTTTTAAAAATGTTTATCATATAATACTTGATTTCAAGTGAGTGCTCTGTAAAGACAGGAATAGTAATGCATCCATAACTTGCTCAAAGATTATAAATGAAATGCAGTCTATAAATATAAATGTTCATCATAAAGGTTTTCTAAAGCAGCTGAAAACATAATTCAGAATGAACTCCATGCTAATAGAAGAATTTTGTTTAAAAAAACCAAAACATAATCAGGTGAAAAATTTACTGCAACATATTATGCCTTCCTTTTTGACAGGTTTTAGCATGAAGCAAAACCATTTCATGACAATACCTTTAAGTATTCTTATGAAAAAACTTTCCAGGTTCAGAGAAAAACAAAGCAGTCTGAGGTCACATAGCAAGCTAGGTAGTTTCTCTTCGGTCATGAATTGAAAAGGTAGAATGAGAAGGTCTAAAGTAAAATATAAACACATCTTTGCTGCAGGAAATGGAAAATTTATGTATTTTGTTTGTGTCACTAAAGATAAAAAGGATAAAAATTACTTGAAAATTTGGAAGAACCCTTCACTTTCAACTGCTGAGTCCATATAGTTTTGCCTTCATATCTATGAAGAAGCATGGGAGATAATCAATTTATTTTGGTCATAAACATTTAAACTCAGATTTATGACTTCAGCTTAAACCATAAAAGAATATTCACTTTTACATAATGGATGCGAATAATGAGTTCTTTATTTTTCTTTACTATAGTAACTTAATCTGATGCATTCTTAGTGAGTAATACAATTCATGAAACAATTTGCATTTCACAAATAAACAAGGTGAGCAAAATAAGTTATTATTATTATTACATATCTAAAAATATATTTATACCACCCTTAGCTTTAATTAATAAAAAATTAACCCTACCCTAGTTTGGGCCATAAAACATAAAAACTCTTTATCATACTTTTCAAATGACACATTTGTGAAGCATAATAGAATGTAATCAAAATTTGAATTTTTATTACATTTAAGTATCTCAGCACCTTAAACTAAATCAATTCTTGAAAAGAAATATCTTTATATAATTAACATTTATTTAAAAAAGTATTTTTTTCCTATCTCAGGGCAAATGAATTACTATGCATCTAATTTCTTTTATAATGCTGAATACCAAAACTCAACGTCTAATTGCAAAATCTAAATTGTTGCAAGCATCTTTAAAACTAGTTATTTTAACTATAACCTTTAAAATGTTATGATTAAATTCCTATTTTTAACCATAAACATTTATCTATAATCGTCAGGCTGTTGTCTAATTTCTAAGTATAACAAATCTTAGTACTAACGTAAAGTACTGGCTTGTCTCAATCACAAGCAAGTATATACTATTATTTTAGCACAATCATTTTTTCATCGAAGAGTCTCTTTGTCCTAAGATACAATAGTGAACCTCTCATCAAAGCACTCTTGAATGATTCCTACAACAATGCTCTTTGCTCTACCTTCTCTATACATGCCACAGATTGCAATTAAAAGAACACAATTTATAATAGAGGAATCAATACTGATGACATTAAATGAATTACCCTCCATCTTTGACATGAATTAATTTGAATCCATAACCACAGCTGCTGATCATTTCAACAAAACCATTAAGCAAGCAAACAAGCCAAGAATTCATTTTCAGTTGTCAAATCAAAAAATCTTCAACCCCAATTTTCACTCGAAAAACCAATCAGATCTTCAAACAGAAAAATTCTTTAAAACAAAACTCATAAGAAAACGTGGCAATAACAAAAAAATGAATTACATCAGACATTGACAGCAAATCAATCAACACCAAAATTAACACCCTCCCCGTCCCCCCCAGTATAAAACTGAAAATTATTTTATGTGCTCTTGATTACAAACCAAACAATCAAAAATTAAAAACAGCAAACATGCATACACGAATACATGTGTAAACAAACACACACGCACGCACACACACAAATTTCAAAAAAGATAAAGCAAGGAAAAACTACCAATCACCGACACATGAAGCTATCTTAAGTCCTAATGGACCAATCCCAGGCTATAAACAAGCAGCAAACAACCTCATAAGATACTATACTTCCATTAGCTTTAAACACAACCCATCCTACCAACATAAAAATTTTGAAAAAAATGCTCAAGAAAATCTGCCTGACTTGCAAACCAACTCTATGCAAAGAGTACAAATCGTTATCAAAAATGTTAAAATACCAAAACCAGTTTGTTCTAATGGCATATTATATATCAATTAAAAAACAATTCAAATTAAACAAGCCACACAAAGAGAATTAATCACATTCCAATCTTGTGGTCTTAAAAAGTAAAGGGCGTTTTATCTAAAAGGAAATAATTTGATTATTCTTTTTCTTAGACAAAACAACTACAAAACAAATCTTCTTTTATACATTTTATGATCAAGTAGAAACAACAAAAATGCCTATTGTTTGTTATTAATCAAAATGACAAGTAGATTTTTTTTAAATTTCCCACAGGAGCTTTATTTCTGGGATTTTTGCCATTCATTCTAAAGTATAGTATTTTTTATGCCAATACAAAAGCATACCTTTTTTTTAGACTCAAACAAACTATTTTAATCCATTGGGATGTTGAAAAGAATACATTCTGTTTGTCTTGGCAACAAGTTTGTGAGAGGTGACAAAAGCCAGTTATGTTTCCTATGTATTCATTAATGTAAAGTGTAAAAGTAATTGGCATTATCTGAAGTAATTGAACAAAAAAAAATGGATATTTCACTTTATACTTGATTTTATGTATCTGCTTATTTATTTGCCTATTTCACCATTTGGGCGATAATATATTTTAAAACAATATTATTAATTTAAAAATAACGATCAATGTCCAAGAGCATGTTTCTTGTACCTTTCAATTGGCTAAGTACCTGAAACATACTTGTACACTTCAAAAGATTAGATAATTTAGTATTTGTATAAATGTCCATGAAAACTTTACTTGTATTACTTAGATAATTATCATAATGTTGTTCAAAGTAAAGACTGTGTTCTATAGAATGTAAGAAAATTTTTATTTCCTTAGGTCAATAATTGTTTGGCTGAGAGACAAGGTAATGTCAGTCAAAGCACAGAAATATTATTTTACCTTACTATTTGTTAACATTTCAAATTGCTTGAATTATCTACTCTATCAAAATGTCAATAGGTATAATATATTCAGTCCCAAGCTGGTATAAGATTGCAGCTGCAATAACAACAAAAACACAACTTTATTTCCTTTTTATTATTTTAGTTTTAGTATTTTAGTTAGAAATTATACAATGAAAGGGCACAGGCAAGTAGCCAATACAGAGTCAAAAAATTGAAATTGAACCCCAAATCAATGTTCTTATGTACAATCAATAGAAGCAATTATCAATAAGAGTTATTGTAGTTATTTTAAACCTGGAGTATTTGTTTTAAAAAATTACAGTAATAATCTCTACACAAAATTTCACTTTTTCAGATAATAAAGTTGTATGAGTACCATAATTTGTTATATCGGGGGGAATCGGCTTTTTGGCTAAGATCAAAGTGTAGTATCTGTTCTTCGAAACCGCCATGGCCTCGAAGTTCAAAGAACCACGGCCCTTCGGGAGTCCTTGTGGCATGCTCGGTATCATCCTGGGAGAAGTTGCGCAGGATATCTTGGCCAGCTGGTCGGGAGGCGATCACCATTAGCATGCTCAGGATTCATCCCGAGTAGCTTTTGGGATCTCCAACCCTTCCCCCCCTTTATCCTGGTGCTCGTGACATTTGTCTCAGTGACAAGGATTTGGTATTCTCCCCCCCTCAAGTCTCTAGTCACGGGGACATGGGATCCCCACCTCTCCCCCTCCTGAAATCGGCACTAAATGACCCACCAAGGGTCGATGTGCCATTAAACAAAACAATCAATCAATCAATTAATCAATTGTTATATCAAGAAGAAAGTTATTTGACACAGTTCAAAGAAAGCAATCAAAGTTGTATTTATTATATAGAGAAGGTAAAGATCATGTAATCTCAGCTAAAGTTAACTGTCCTAAACTAAGCAAAGTGCAGAGACATTTAAAAGAACTTATTTTGTGCCTCCAGACATTGCATGATAGGAACTAATAGTCACACTATTATTAATGGGTAGTTCAAAATTATTCAAAGGTTTACATATACAACAAATAAGTACCTAGTGTGAATACCATTGATAATTGCTCATTGATTAATTGTTGGACTAAACCAACTTTGGCTTACGGGTTTGCTCATGGAGCATCTTGAAGGATTGGACTCACTAGTAATCAGTGGTGAAAATGGTGAGGTACATGGGGGTACAGTGTATGCCTACTTCACAATTTCCAGGTTTTTTGTATATTCAATGTATAGTAATAGAGACATTCATTATTAGCTGTTCTTTGTCAAATTACCCACGGGGCTTACAGAATCCCAACTGCACAGGTTCACTTTGCTCTTCCCTGTGATCCTGAGCATAAATCCTAGATACAACCTTACTGTATACCTAGTTCCCAAAACCTGTTTCCATAACTGCTAGTAATGGTAATACTGAAAGTTATATGTGTAGAGTCTGAATAAAAAAATTATTTCATTTGGGTTAAGAATAAGATTGCTCAAAGGTTACTTTCCAAACATGAAATTCTCTGATACTTTCCAACTGAAACAAATAGAACACTCGTTTAATTAAAAACTAGAATGTCAAATATTTTCCTTTAAAGTTCCTAAGACATTTTCGTTGATTAGGACTTACTTTCTTTTCAGAATTAGTGAATGAGTTTCATACCTGAATGGTAATTCAAGCTTTGCCAAACATAAATCCAATGTTATTTTAGACAGAAACAGTTAGCACAATCTCAGTGAATAGGTCATATTTATCAATCCTCATTGTATTCCCTCGGATATAGCACCTCTGTATTGGATACATCATATCTTCATTTTCAATAAAACTCACACCATAGTGCTATAAAAATACACATTATATCAATCATAAATATTCAAGAGTGACAACTAAGCATTTGATCTTCCTTAACTCTAGAACAAAACTGTGACTGCAACTGTGACAGATGATGGATGTTAAAAAAAACAACAAACTGTATTGCATTACAAAATGATAGGTTGGAAATATGATTCATTTTCTGAATCTTTGTTCATACTTGTGAACGCTAATGTTACTGCCACTCAGTAAAGTGAATTATCAAATGTACCTCTTTAGTCGTAAGGTGGGTTTCATTTGCAATCTTTTCTGATTAAATTTTGCAAGAAGAAATCCAATCAAGCAGTACATATAAAACCATTCTGAAAACTCAACTAATATTACAATGCAAAGGCACAGACAATCTAGCAACCAGATTTCTTATGACACACATTACCATATGCTACTCAACAGCATAATCAACATAATCCAAGTTCTTTAAGCCTCTGCCAGTAATTATTGCCACAAAGGAAGAGACTTATTCTAATGCTGACAGTCTCTTCTTCATATATGATAAATTCTCTAGTGTTCCTTGTCCATGACTATCTTGCCGACAGACAGATGGGGGAAGTGATGGAAAGGTGGTGGCAAGGAGAAAATGTTTATACTTTCCTACTTTAGCAAAGAAGGATTATCAGATATTGTTTCTAGTCCTTGATTTGTCAGTCAGGCCATAGCATGCACTGGGCACCTCAAGTGAGTTTGGGTTTCCTTTCCTTTCGCTTTCCATTTCAATATTTCTGAATTATTTTGTTGGGAATGTTTCACTCAGTGTTGCCAACTCAAAAAATATTTTCACGCTAGTTTGACTGCCAAAAAGCGCTAAATTTTTTTTAATTGCCAAAAATAGCCAAAAATTACTCAAGAGATGCTAAAAATAGTCAGAAATAGCCAGAAAATGGCCAAAAACGGCCAAAATGTTTTAGGCGAAAACACGCTAATTTAGTGCTTTTTGCACTGCCAAAACAAGAAACGCGCTAAATCTAGCGCGAAACGTGCTAAATTGGCAACACTATTTCATTCGATTCCTCTCAAGTGCAATGTAAAGATTTTAGAAGCAATTTTCATAACAGAGGTTATATTCATGACTAAGTTATGTTGCATATTTATATTTTAAAAATAAATATATGTATGGAATATATGTTGAAATATTTCAAATCTCTTATTAGTTGGTGGATTAATGAGTTTGTATTGTTAGAAACCGTCAACCAAAACTGTCAACATAGGTTTCTTCAGTTTTCAAGTTGGTCTGGCTGGCTGGCTGGCTGGCTGGCTGGCTGTGTATGTATCATCTGCACCAACAAAGCTAGAGGGCTGAAAATTTAAACATTTACTCCTTATTTGTTTTTTGAAAATTCTCCCCTAATAGGGGGGGGGCAATTTTTCAATGTAAATTTATGCTAAACTGATCCCTTAGTTTTTGTCCAGCAGCATTCATCACTACCCAACAAAATGCGAGAGAATTAGCTTATTCATTGATTACCCCTTTTTCCAATTTTTTAATTGATCATCCCCAACATGGCATGCTGCCAAAAGACGTTGGTCATGTGACGGTTTCTTTTGAGTGACTAACCAGACCTGTTTTTATTTTATTTTTTTTATTTGCAAGCATTCATTAATTCTTACTTTTGAAAAGTTTAGATAATGTACAGAAAATACAATTAACATAACCAAGACATCTTACCCAGATATTCAATATAATACTCTAAAAATGTATACCAATTTATTTACAAAAATTCCACAGTGCTTGGAAGAGGGCCATTTATCCTAATTAAAATCATTCTTCTGTTTATCTATATCCCCTGACAATTTTAAATTGTCACCCATCTGACCAGGCATATCATTATTTAGATTACGATATTATCATCATCATCATCATCATCATCATAAGTCCACTGCTGGACAAAGGCCTTTCCCATCTCCTTCGATGACAACCTATCTTGTGCTAACCTCTGCCAAATCTTACTGGCAAACCTTTCTATCTCGTCCCTCCATCTTGTGTCTGGTCTTTTCCTACTTCATTTACTGTCTCATGGGCACCAATCGATTAGTCTTTTCCCCCATCTATTGTCATGTCTTCTTGCTAGGTGGCCATCCTATCTCCATTTTTTCTGCTTAATTAGTTGTATAATATCCATCACTCTAGTTCTCTCTCTGATCCATGTTGATCTTTTTCAATCTCTTAGAGTTATCCCTAGCATTGCTCTTTCCATGGTTCTCTGTGCTATTCTGAGTAGGTTTTCAGCTCGTTTGGTTAGTTTCCATGTTTCGCATCCATAAGTCATGGCTGGTATTATGCAGCCGTTGTATACTTTAAGCTTTAAGCACATTGGCAAGGTGCTCTTCAGGATGTCTCTATTTATACCAAATGCTTTCCAACCTATTGTTATGCATCGTTTTATTTCGCAATCATGGTCTTTCACTAGCTTTATTACCTGTCTCAGGTGAGACTCTAGAAGAGGTTGATGAATACATACTAATACTTATATATAGACATCATATGTACTATTGCAAGCAGTAAACCATAGAGATGATAGTATTTATTTAAATCTGTATGAAATGAACTGAATGTATGTATCTTTCTCAAATATTCTGTAAGTTTCCAGAGTAAATTGTTTATTTGGTTAGTTTTCTTTTATGTTTCTCATTCTAAGACACCCATTTTTAGCAACTTCTTCTGAAATGTATAATATTTGGTATATTTTTTACTTGTTTTGCAGGTTTCCTGATTTATTTTACAAGTGATGATGTACGTACTGACCCCGTTTGCAAGAAATCGAGGAAAAGGAGATGAAGAATTCTTCCGGAGTTGGAATTAAAACACCTGCTTCTTTGAGTTATCTTCATTGCTTATAATAATAGAAAAAAAAAAAGATTGTGTGTCTAGTGAAGTGTATGAATACAGGCAACTTTCTATGAATATGTAACTAGCTATCTCTATCTATTCATGCATCTATCTATTTCATACATACGTATATATCTATATAAATCTATATGTTGAACTATGTTTGGAAATAATTATAAAAAACATGTTTGTTTGTTGGTGTAAGGAGCCTGAGACAATTTCTGATATAGACAGTTGCACCTATCACCCAGCTGTGTTAGTTTCACATTCACTTGAGATAAGATTCAGAAATAATGTAGAAAAATGTTTTTCTTCTTCATTTTTTTAATAAAAATCAATTAAAACATATGTAGCTTTCTTTTGATAGTGTTTTTCTTGATATATATATGTACAAGCAAGTAGTCTTTAATTGTTGCAAAGAAGAAAAATATTTGTGAAACATTCAAAACAGAATTTATAACAATTTAAATCACTTGAATACTAAAAAGAGACATACATACAAATATGCCTATATATATATATACACAAGAAAAAGGAATCTTACATATGTGTTAAACACATGCATGTTTATATATATATATATATATATATATATATATATATATATATATATATATATATATATATGCACTTAAACAACAGCCTGTGTTTGCCCAATGATTATATGAGTGCACTTATTAAACTATTGCAAAGGAGATAGATTTAGTGTTTTTACTTGTCTACTTCTGTGTTTGAATCTGAGATCAAAATCACTAAGTTCCTATTTGAGGTTCAGGAAATGTTTTATTCAAAAAGTTGAGACAAATATTGATTGCAATGAAAAATGAATTTCAAAGATATCAAACATTTAATGTTAAATCATTTAAATTGCATATTGCCCAATATGTTTTTTCAGTTTTCACCTGGTATGGTTAGTTGACTGGATGGATTTCACCAATCTTTTCTGTATGGAATCTAGAATGAAATAATATAATGATACATATGATATGATGTATTGTACTGAAGTCTATCCCAATTACTAGGCAAGAAATATAATGATACTATGATGGTACCAAATATAATAGTGGTGATGATACCAAATATACTATGATGATGCATTGTAAGTTAGATTTGGTTACAATCCCAGTTATATTGTTTAGTATTTAGGACCAAAGTTGGAAATGATTAGAAGACAGATTTAAAAGTAAACTAGAACATATTTTTTCTACTGTTACATTTGCCACATAAAAGAGTCTGTGAATGGTGTTGGAAACTTGGGGTTCTGTTAGCTGTAAAACTTTCCTGGAGAGAGAATATCAAGTAGTAGTTAGTTGATCCAGATTACTGTTTATTTTTAGCTTGTTGATGCAGTCAAAGAACCCAAATGTTGCATTTAATATGTGAATTAGTATACAGAGTATGGTGGTCTTTGTCAACATTTTTGTTCCTTTATATAAGCAATCACATCATTAAGGATTCTCACTGAGAGCATACAAATTGAAAAGAGACTTCATAACTTTTTCCCAGTCATTTAAATCTATAGCTTTTATATCGACAGTTTTCACTGACCATCATCATATATATCTTGCTTTTATGGCCATTTCTACCTATTCTTCTATTTTAGTCTCTTAAAGGGTCCAGTGCATATCATATATCATAGTGTTATACTAGAGATAAATTAATTTATAATATGTACGAGTCATATGTAAATATATGAAAAATAATGCATTTATTGGTAGATAATTTTCTGATCAGCTTCTTGAATTTCATCTAAAATTTTCATATCTTTTCTATCATGATGTGGTTAATAAATCCTTGTAACAACTCAGATCAATGATTAAAAAGTAAGTTTCCATTTAATATTGCATAATTACTTTATTTGTCTTTTATAACAGGAATCTTCATGACTTGTCAATCCACAATATAAGCATATATCTAAAACAGGTCTGGTTAGTCACTCAATAGAAACTATCACATGACCAATGTCTTCTGGCAACATGTGTATAAGATTGTTTACATCCATCTGTGGAAGACTGAGAAATGATGGATAGAAATAAGGCATTTAAAGACAGGTCTGGTTAGTCACTCAATAGAAACCGTCATGTGATCAACGTCTTTTGGCAGCATGCCGCGTTGGGGGTGATCAATTAAAAAAATTGGAAAAAGTTGAGATCAATGAATAAATTACTTCTCTCTCACATTTTGTTGGGCAGTGATCACTAAAAGTCTGAATTTTTTTAAAAAACCCAGCATACATAAACCAAGTGATCAATTTAGGATAAACTTACATTGCAAATTTAACCCCCTACTAAAAACCTATTTGGGTGGGAAATTTTCAAAAAAGAAAAAAAGTTTTTTTGTAAATATAATAAGGAGTAAATGTTTAAATTTTCAGCCCTCTAGCTCTATTAGTGCAGCCTGTATGCGTGGTACATACATAGCCAGCCAGCCAGCTGGACCAACTTGAAGAAACCTATTTTGACAGTTTTGGTTGACGGTTTCTAATAGTTAATGATAATAAAGTGATTTATAAATGTGATCGTAGAGGTTCCCAGAAAACTATGTAATGGTTACTTAAATTTGTTTCTTAAACATTTTATGGGTACAATGGATTAAACTGATTTCTGATATAATGTGAAAACAAAATTATATGGATGTAAAAGTTTAATTATAGAATGGTAATCTCAAAACCTCTTTGACATAAGAGCAACCAGGGAATAAATAGGACTAAAAAATAATGTTCAGAATGGTTATTAAATATTAGAAACCATCAGCCAAAACTGTCAAAATAGTCAACATAGGTTTCTTCAGTTTTTAAATGATTCTGGCTGGCTATGTATGTATGTATCACATGTACAGGCCGCACCAATGGCTGAAAATTAAAACATCTTCTCATTATATTTAGAAAAATCTTTTTTGTGTATTTTGAAAAATCGCCCCCTAAATAGGTTTTTAGTGGGGGTTCATTTTGCAAAGTAATTTTCTGCTAAATTGGTCCCTTAGTTTGTGTCTGGCAGCATCCATGTTTGATTTTTGAAAATTCAGACTTTTTTTAGTGATCACTGCCCAACAAAAGGTGAGGGAAATAACTTATTCAATGATCGCCCCTTTTTCCAATTTTTTAATTGAACATCCCCAACACGGCATGACAGAGAACACATGCTAACCAAACCTGTTTCAATCAAAATCTATGGGTAAAAATTGTTCTGTTGCAAAATATGTCATTAAATATAAAGTTTTCCTTAAATAGGATCAGTTTATTTCATTTGGGGGAAAGAAAAGCTTAAACATACATATAATTGTAAAAAATTATTTAAATTTAATAACCAATGACAATGATATTGACTGTATTGTTTATTTGCCATATTTTGTAGAAATTGTTTCACCAGTTAACTTCTGTTATCAATTTTCGCATTAATCTCTTTTAACTTGCATACTAAATTTTAACAAAAATTTCAAATGTTATTTTCAAGACATGAAGCTTATCAGTGAATGGAAAACAGTTTTTAGCTCAAAGTCCTTCTGAAGATACAAAACATATCAGAAAACAGTCTGAGAGCATATTTGATAAAATGTTGACAAATACAACAAAAACAGTTCTGGTTAGTCACTCAATAGAAACCGTTATGTGACCAACGTCTTTTGGCAGTATGCCGTATTCAGGATGATCAATTAAAAAATTGGAAAAGGGGGTGATCAATGAATAAGTTACTTCTCTCGCCTTTAGTTTGGCAATGATCACTAGAAAAGTCTGAATTTTCAAAAAACCAATCGTACACAAACTAGTGATCAATTTAGCATAAACTTACATTGCACATTGAATTCCTACTAAAAAAACTATTATGGGGGGGGGGATTTTCAAAACACAAAAAAATGTTTTTTTGTAAACATAATAAGGAGTAAATGTTTAAATTGTCAGCCCTCTAGCTCCATTGCCGCAGCCTGTATGCATGATACATACATAGCCAGCCAGTCAGCCGGACCCAGTGTTGCCAACACAAAAAATATTTTTGCGCTAGTTTGACTGCCAAAAAGCACTAAAAAAGCGCTAAGTTTTTTAAAATAGCTAAAAATGGTCAAAACCACCAAAAAGATGCTAAGAATGGTCAAAGATAGCCAGAAAATGGCCCAAAACGGTCAAAATGTATTAGGCGAAAACGCGCTAATTTAGCTGGCCGGACCAAACCTATGTTGACAGTTTTGGTTGACATTTTCTAATTGCAAAGCAAATCTTTGAGTTGAAGTCATTACAAACTGATGTATTCATAAAAATTGTAATCCGATTCAACCATTATGCATGAATTTTGCTAAGAAACATTGACCTTGTGGAAGACTTTGCTAATATCCAAAGTGAATGCTCTTTCTTCATTACTTGAGCTGGACTTCAATGACTTTAAAGAGATAATCATATCCCTGGTGGTGATTGAAAACTAACAGAGGTGTTACTTGTTTACAAACCATATTACCTTGGAAATATTAAAAGTGATGGCAACTAAGCTGTTGAAAAATGAGATCTAGCAATACCTCTTTTGGAGCATATTAGTGCCTGTTTCCCTGTCAGTAGCCATAATAATAGACTACACTGAATGATTTGTCAAGGATTGGCATTTGCCCTGATATATAGGTGTGAGGAGAATGGTAGACATTGCTCTCCAGCAGATGAATAGCTTGAACATTTGTGGATTTGGTAAATAGATAAATGAATTCTATAGATAAATAAATTTTATTCGTACAGAAGGTTGTTTTAAAGAAAAGGCAAATCTAGTTCGTTGTTAGAGAGAAAAACTCAGTTTTTTCTAAAAATGTAACAGCTTGTATTTGCGATGTACATGTTTATTGATTGATTGATTGTTTTGTTTAATGGCACATCGACCCTTGGTGGGTCATTTAGTGCCTGATTCAGTAGGAGGGGGTGGTCCCATGTCCCCCGTGACTAGAGACTTGAGGGGAGAGAATCCCAAATCCCTGTCACTGAGACAAATGCCACGAGGAATAAAGGAGGTGGTGAGGGGGTGGAGATCCCAAAAGCTTCTCAGGATGAATCCTGAGCATGCTAATGGTGATCACCTCCCAACCAGCTGGCCAAGATATCCTGTGCAACTTCTCACAGGATGATACCCGAGCATGCCACAAGGACCCCCGAAGGGCCGTGGTTCTCTGAACTTTGAGGCCATGGCAGTTTTGAATAACAGATACTACACTTTGATCTTAGTCAAAAGTCTGCAAAGCGATCCCCTGATTTACATGTTTAGAACTGGGTAATGGTTACTTGGCATTGCTCATCATTAATCATTTTAATTCTGCTCCCATTTTATTAAGATATTACTAAGCACAGAATAGAAAATAAAATCACCTACGCAATATGGATTTTATTTCTTTGTTAGTCTCTAAATATAAAAACTTCAAAACAGTATTTTTAACATAGAATAGTCAGATACTGCAGTTATACATTTGAATACTGGACTGGAATATTTTGAAGGTTTCAAATTGGAGTTTAAGGCTTATTTGATTATGACAGTAATAACCATGTTTTAATCTGTGTTGATCATGTAATTTGCATTGGTGAGTTTTTCTCAATTAAACCAAACTGCCACAAGACTGCATGAAAAAATGATTTGTATCTGTGCACATGTATATTTATTGAGAGAAAATAAGAGTATATATAGTTCCTAATAATAAAAAAGAATATATTCCATAATTTCAAAGAGATTGTACTATGAATGTTTTTTAAAAACACATATTTCTCATTCCCTAAAACATTGCTATTTAAATAAATCTTAAATTTTCGTTATTACTCACAAATCTTCTTACTTTAATATATCATGGAAAAGCAATGTTATATGGGAGAGTCGGAAGTAAGTGGACTGAAGCCTTCAATGAGAAAGGCACTCAGATCACAGATTTGGCATGTATATTCATGTGTAGCCAAGCAGAGAAAATTACCTGACTGAGTTACTTGAATACAAAGAAATAAAGTAGTGAAACTTATTTGGATCTGTTATCTTAATGCTGCGATAAAAAAAATTTTAAAATGAAGTTTTGAAGGAATGTATGTATATTCGATCCTTATCAAAAGATTTCTATTTAGAAAATCCATAAGTAACTTAGATTTGGAAAAACCTTTGCTTGTGATAATTAAACTGTTATCCATTGCTCTAATATATTATTATTATATTATCTATTATAAAATACAGGTAGAGATGCTTTTGAAAAGAAATTGCAAACTTATGTTTTAGCATGCCATATTTGGATTGAAACATTTTAAGCAAAAGTAATCTTTATTCAAGAAACTTTAACATGGATTTAATATGGGTTCATAGATAAATGATATCTCTAACAACAGATAATATTAAAAGGTGTAGTTTAGATTATTGCCTATTATTATCACATCCATATAACATAAATTCACTATTTTGATGCTAGCTGAAGTAAACTTTAGAAATGAAATAAAATATTTTATGAAGGATTAGAAACAAATTGTTTTCATGTCTATTATCAAAATATTCTTATGACTATGGTTTGCAAAAAACATAATAGTGTCTTTATTGACAGATTCTTTGATACGATAAAAATAAAGTCTTAGTTATTTTAATCAAAATTGTACACAACAATCTCGACTCCAGTGTTTATATCTTAAAATAGCCCAGATAAAAAAAAAGTAACACTAAACTATAGATCCTCTTATAAATTTTATATTTCTGCCATTTTGGGTTATATACTGAAAGCGAGATGAGCAAACATGTCTTTCACTTCTGTACATATTCATTGATTGTGAAATCTACAAACACCGCACAAATTAGATCTGGATATAAACAGATGAAAAATTTATTTGAAGCATTTTCCAACCAAAAG
>VCCN01001705.1:486853-499910 GCA_006491835.1 Architeuthis dux
TCTTTATAAATTCTTTATTAACCCTGTTTATTGGTTTAATCATATATAAATTGTGACATTGTGTGAATATTAGATTACTCTAGATTAACTTCATCAACCGGGCTTTAAAATGAAAAAGTGGAAATGTTGTGGATTTTGTATGTTATTTTATTTCTTCTACTAGCTGGGATACCCGGCATTGCCCGGTTGGAAAAATAACTGAAAATATAGCCAAACAGGAAAAATATGTTCTTTGATATATTTCTTCTTACACAACACAACCAAAAAGAAAAACCAGACAATTATTTACACATGTAAAAGTAGCTGTAACAGAAGAAATATTCTGATGCACAAAAAAGAACAAATGATGTTGTCCCTTAGTTCGACAGGGCACCTGGATACAGTACATAAGTGCTTCACCCATTGGGTGCCAGTATGAAAAGGTTGTCCAATGATCCAACCCAAGAACAACCAATTTAAAGCTGTTCGTGGGAAAAGCATGGATAAGTCAGGTAAAGGCCAGCGATCATGAGAGATTGTCCGTGTGCCTTGTTAAAATTTGATAATTTTAGTCTGAAGTTTCTCAGGGTTGCGCAACTTTTTACAAACAAAACAATTGGTATGAATAATATATTGTCATTGCCACTTGATTATGAATCAAACCCCCGAAAGAAAGAAAGAATTCCTTGTTTTTTGTTTATCTCTATTAACCAATAGATGATAGATATATAAATTTTCAATCTTCTTAAATATTCTCTTATAAATTATAAATTATTATATTCATAATTATTCCACCTATATGTGATCTATTCCAATTTATTATCATGAATTAAAGCTTGAACCTTTTCTATAAATGATAAAAATAAGTATGCGTGTGTACATATACAAATGTTCTTTGTATCTATATATAACTTAAAGGAAGCACCAATGTTTCACAGGGTTAACATATTTTTCAAAATTCAGATTACTGTTTATAAGATAAGACAAATCTTTTATGTGAAATAGTTTGTCAACATATTGCCTCAGATCTTCTTGAAGAATGTGAAAAATCCTGCTTGGCTCATATCCCAAGGTTGTCAGATATGCAAAAAGACTTTGGTACAATATTATGATGAATCTTCAAATCTCTGTCACTCTAATGTATCTCACAGATTGTTATTCTCAGGATATTGGTAAAATCTCATTTGGTTGTCAGGAAGGGTTAGAGAAAAAGCCTGGAGAGATCATCTTTTTTGATCATGCTTATACCTGCTGGTATAAATATATTCATCCTATAGACGTAAAAATTTACACTGAAGTGTGTGTGTGATACACGCTTTCATGCCTTTGAGGTGTGTGTGTGTGTAACATGCTTCTATGTATAAGAATACTTTGGTGAGCTATGATTTGTCAAATAGCAATTCTAGTTTCCCAAAAGAGGGAAAGGAGTAAATATATGTGTTACTCTATACAATATGTTCAAATATGCAAAAGTGAACATAAAATGATATTTGTCTATCATTCCTATGTATTTGCTTGGATAGATTTTTGATGAATAAAAGCTTGATTTTTTTCTAAGCATGAATTAGGATCTTTATTCCAATCATTTTCAGACTTTTGATGTTTAGCTGATAAGAAGATAGAGGTGATTTTCTTGCCTATACATATATAAGTAGACATTTTGCTCAAGTGAAAAATACAACTATTTGATATGATTTGGAGGAAGTAAGTGTTGATACATATTTAGAACTGTGTGTTTGTTAAAAGGAAGAATTGTAACTCAATATGATGACTGTGAAATCATTTTCTGTTTATCAGTTTATAAAAGAGTGTATTTATATCACATATCGGAATAGATATTGCTATGGAAATTTTGTGTACATGTATATGTGTAAATAGAATAGATGCCGGAATGTGCATGCATAACATGTGATTATAGGAAAATATGCGAGTGAAAGAGGTGTACAGTATGCATATATGTACATGCTTCCTATCTCAGTAGCTCAAGTTTCTTCCTTAGTAACTGTTTTGCTCTTGTCTGGTTGGATATTGTTCAGCACACAGAAATATAGCCACATATATGTATATGCATACCCAGTGTTTTCTCATTCAATGCATGAATTTAGTTCTATGTCAGCCTGAGCTCTAAACAGATATATCCACATACTATAGGGGAGTCTTCATTTAATCGACAGCACTTTCCGTAGTATGTGGGCTGTTCCGAGTAGGGCAATCTTTTGGACGACATGGATGTTGATGTTACCTGTGATACGGTTGGTGAACTTTTCTGCTCCCTTCTTTACAAGTCCTAGAGCTCTGATGACCACTGGTGTTATGATGGTTTTCATGTCCCACATCCTGTTGATCTCGATTTCCAGGTCCTTGTACTTGGACATTTTCTCAGTCACTTTCACGGAAGTGTTTCTGTCGGATGGTATTGCTATGTCGATGTGCATGCACCTCTTTTCTTTTCTGTCCTTGATAACGATGTCAGGTCTATTCGCTCTTATTTCTCTGTCAGTTTCGACAGGGCATGTCCTAGAGGATGGTGACTTCGTCGTTCTCAGTGACAGTGTTAGGTTGGTGCTCATACCATCATTCAGTGTAGGTATGCCGCTGTCTTGTTGTGCCTGGGCGTGTACTCAGTCTTTACCAGTTCCGGGCAGCCTGAGATAATGCTCAATCGTTTCCTCATACTTTCCACAGATCCATTATTATTATTATTGTTATTGTTGTTGTTGTTGTTGTAATAATAATAATAATAAGAAGAAGAAGAAGGAGAAGAAAACCATATATGAACAAGCTGAAAGAGAAATCAATGTAACGAAAAGCCCTAGACATATAACTACGACGTAGGGGAAGTAATTGTTTATAGATCCGTTCCAAAATTTAATCACTTCCGTTGTGTATTGTCCACCCTTCCAGAAAATCTGAAGGAAATTCATTGAGAACATTTGGAGATATCTTGCGGACAGGAAAGAATGCGAACCAACAAGCAGACAAACAAACCAACAAACAGACGAGACCAAAAACATATACCTCTTTGCAAATTCGTTGACAGAGGTCAAAAATGAACGAATAAAACGTTCATCAAGTCCATCATATTTTTCTTGGTATACTATGAGTATCAAAAGATTCTGTACCTTTACTTAAGGACCTAGTAGATTTGCGGATAAATTCGGTGGTAAAGTAATTGATTTTTTTACAAATTAAATAAAGAAGAAAACAGTATAAGAAATGATTTGCTGCAGTTGTATATCTTACACCTACAATAGTGCGGGTAGAGTAGGGAGTGTTTATGAGTTAGAATCAAGAATGCACTGTTTTATTTTTCATTAATGTTCAGCTCAATTGAAATATACGTTAAACACACATTTGTTATGTTCTTTGTTATATTCTTTCTTGTCCCTTTACTGGGTATACAAAATGAAGACTGTTTATATCATTGTTCGTCAAATGAAACGAGAAAGAGATTATTTGAAGAGTAGAGAGAAGAATCCGGAAAATCGAAATCATCGTTTTCCTAGTATTCCTGTGCGTTCCCTTCTCACAATTTACCTCCTGAAGACAGAGACATAGAGCCCCGCTCAGCTCGAATACATGGACAAACCGTGCTCGTCTTTTAGTGTGTGCGTGTAAGTGTGTGTGTAACGGAACAAATTACACGGTTGAAGATATATATCGAATCGGATAATCTGTTCCGGTAATTTTGGTCCCTGTATAGGCGTACCCGACGGACTGCTTGAGAGAAGAGTGAAAGGCGAAAGGCATTCTTCCGTATTGTGAAGTAAGACTTCCGTTCGCTTTGGTTACAGATTTGCAACAAGAACAATGAATAATTAATTGTCATCCACTCACGCACTTTCTCTCTCCCACACACACACGCGCGTATACCTACAGACGCGCGCACTCACTCACTCCCTCATACACATGCTGAGTGTCACAGTGTGAATACGCGTGTATGTAACGAAGCCAAACACAATGTACACATAGATTTGTTTGTTGTAATATTATTGACGTTTATGCATTAGCGAAAAAAATATTTTTGTTTGTGAGAAATAGTAGAATCGAAGCTACCATGCGTGTATGTGATTAGATGGTTATCATGGAACGCTTTGATTCTTTCCTTTGAAGTGAAGGTATATTGTTTTCTGAAAATTGACAGAATCGAACTGAAAAAGTTGGCAGCTGAAATAGGAAGGGAAGATGAACGTCGACTGATAAGAAATGATACCAAATTATGACCATGGGGTCAATAAACTCCCATGTAGACGCTACATGTGACACGCCAAGAAGAGTTTTTCCAACTATAATCACACACACACACACACACACACACACACACACACACACACAAAAGATTAAAACTAACCGCGCGAACAGACAGGCTTTAGAAGTGGATATACGACAATAGACCACCCACACACATTAAACCAGCTAATCGAAAAGACATCAGAATACAGCAAACCACTTTGATTGGATTACGTATAATACACGACAGTCTTCGTTCAACTCAATGCGAGAACAAGGTATAAATGAGAATTATATAAAAGTAATTGAGAATATATACGAAAATGGCACTGCAGTAATTAGAATTCATAAAGATACTAACAAGATAAAGATTGGAAAAGGAGTAAGACAAGGGATATAATATCACCAAAACTCTTTGGAGCAAACCTTGAAAGCACCTTCCCGAAAACAGACTGGGAAAACGTGGGAGTAAACATAGACGGAGAATATTTGAACAATTTAAAGCGCTATGATGATAATGCAATATCAGAAACTGCAGAGGATCTACAAAACATGTTAAGTGATCTAAATAGAAAACCCCTCAAAATAAGGTTAAAGATGATCAAAACAAAGACAAAAGTAATGTTCAATGATCAAGTCCCGAAAAAGACTATAAGAATAGACGGTGAAGCCTTAGAAGAAGTTAAGGAATATATTTACAGGCGATAAAGCTAGAGAAATACCACGGACATGAAATAAGACACCTCATAACGATTGGCTGGAAAGCATTTGGTATAAGTAGAAACATACTAAAAAGCAAATTGCCAATATGCTTAAAACGTAAAGTATACACTCAATGCATAATACCAGCTATGACTTACGAGTGCGAAACCTGGAAACTTACAAAACCACTCGAAAACAAACTCAGAATAGCACAGATGGCAATGGAAAGAGAAATGTTTGGGATAACTCTTAGCGATAGAAAAAGATCAAGGTGAAGGATATTGTACAAGTAAGTAAGCAGCAAAAATGGAGCTGAGCAGGGCACATAGCGAGAAGTAAGGGCAACAGGTGGTGCCCGTGGGATAGTAAACGCAGTAGGAAAAGACCAGACACAAAATGGAGAGACGAAATAGAAAAGTAAGACATGACAGAGATTATCGCAATCACGCTAGTCATGGAAGGAAATGGGAAAGGCCTTCGTCCAGCAGTGAACTTATAACGGCTGCTGCTGATGATGATGATGATGCTGCTGCTGATGATGATGATGATGATGAGGAGGAGGATGATGATGAGGAGGAGTGCGTAACACTTTCCAATGAGCACACGGATGCTACACTCTGATCCTGGACAGAGGGCCAGGGAGCTACAGTTTGATCCTAGGCAGAGTGCACATATACTCTGATCCTAGGCAGAAGTCATCATCATCAGCCGTCATATGTCCACCGCTGGACAAAGGCCTTTCCCATCTCCTTCCATGCCGACCTAGATTGTGCTAACCTCTGCCACGTTTTACCGGCAACATTTTCTATTTCATCCCTCCATCTTGTGCCTGGTCTTTTCCTACTGCGTTTACTGTCCCACGGGCACCAATCGGTTAGTCTTTTTTCGCCCATCTATTGTCATCTCTTCCTGCTAGGTGGCCAGCCCATCTCCATTTTTGCTGCTTAATTATTTGTATAATATCTTTCTATCTAGTCCTCCCTCTTATCCAAGTTGATCTTTTACTATCTCTTATAGATAGTTATTCCTAGCATTGCTCTTTCCATGGCTCTCTGTGCTGCCTATCCATAAGTAAATAATCCCATTATTTTTTACGGGTACTCTGCTAGTAAATAGATAAAATAAAATAAAGTTATAAATCGTCGTCTCATTTCGATAAATCCGCTTTCGTTCCATAATTAGAGCGATTCAAGCAAGTCTAATTTTAAATTCTCTTTCCTTTCGAATGTCGTTGATTTTTTTCCCCCTCCCGTCAAGCATTTGATTTTTTTCTTTCTCTCGTGTGCATGTCAACCTCGAGGTTTGACGTGACACTTCTTGTAACTGTAGGCAAACGTTTCAGGCCATTTTTAGACGAAGGAATTGATGATTGCTTTTTCCTCATTACACGAAACGTGGCTTCGACTTTTCTTCAACAAAAATTTCACAGCATTTGAAATCTGGCTTCAAAGTTGAGAGACTGGCAAATTCGTCTAAGCAATCTTTTGCTGCTTCGTTATTTCCATTTACGCACGCACAGAGTCATAACCCGAGGAAACCATTATAAACCTTAAAAAGTAAAAAATGAAAGATCCCGATGATCTGTAACAGGAAAAATCTATTCCTATTGTTTGTTTTCGCTTTGAGTTATGGACGTCTTTCTTTTATATTATGTTTGAATAATCACATAGTAGTTCTTTTTAAAGAGAATCAAAGTTGTTCCATTGTTTAAAATCTGTTCATAAAATTATTCCCAAACAAATGATTGTTTATTTTTTAAATGTTGAAACGTTAAAAAAAAAATCATATCAAAAATAAGAAATGATGATAGGATAAGTTGTGCAATGTGCTAATCAACCTGGATAGCTAGTAAATTATACGCTGAGGCCGTTGTAGTGTTTTCACTCAGCAACTAAAAACAGCTTAATTAAACACGATTGTTAAAGACCCAGCTGGAACAAGCAACTTATTTTTTTTGCGCTTCGATCTTGCAAATTCTTTGTAAATGTATTTAGAACTATTACGAAAATTCGACTGCGTCAAAGGTAAGTAGCAAGTATGAAGCGACGTACACGTGAATTTAAACAATGATACTTATTTGTTATTGCTAATTCAAATCTCACGAACACGGGCATCAACAATATTAACCCTTTCGTTCTGCCAGATTGAATAGGTATCTAAAGTTGTAATCATGGAACAAGAGGAATGATATTCTAACAACAACATAATCTATTCTGTTAACTGTGTGGCATTATGATAAACAAGCCTGGCTGCTGCAGGGTCAAACTCCACTCCAACTTCTATTCCGACTGAAGATGATTACTGCAAATTTTGTATTGTATATATATATTGAATTGCATAGTATTCTTCAGTTACGTTTGTCAATTTGTCCCTATTTTTTGATAATTATGGCCTTGTTATCCTTTAGTGCAAGCATCCGTTGCTTGCCTGTATGGTCTGCGGATCTGGCGTGTTTTAAACTATTTCCCTTTCTGATAGCCTCTACTATCCTTTTTGTGTTTTTCTTTCTTTTTTCTTTCCTCGTTCTTTTGTTTATTAATTTGTTAAGTTCTGCTTTTTTGTTTTCGTCCTCTTTAATTTTTATCTTCATATTTCTTCTCTGTTTGATGATGATGATATATTGAATAAAACATTATAGAAATATATTTCTTTATCTATTTATTTACTAGAATGAAATAAGCCAATGTGTATCTGTTTTATACATTTTCGTTAATATCTAAGACTTGTTAATTTAGCTCAGTCAGTAAGACACCGGCCTAGCAATCACTAGGTCGCGAGTTCAAATCACAGTAGGGGAATGGTGATCTTACATATCTGTTTACACCCCTAATTTTGGTGAGGATTGTTCTTGTTGTTCTTGTTAGCAAAGGAAAACAAAGTTAACTCTTGACTGTGTCCTGGAGTTTGACAAAAGAACATTGAAGGAGAGGACGCTGAGAAGAACCCGTTGTATATTTTAAATCTTTTGATGAAAAGGACAGTCGAACTAATAGAACCCTGTCGGGAGTTACGTACAGTTTAAGGATGTCTCTTGTGTATACGGGATAACACAGAAGGTTTGTAAAACCATTGTTTGCTAACAAAGAGCAAAGCGAAAACCAAAAGAGATAATTCATAGAAACTTATGACGAAATATCTGCAATCATTAATTTTGTATTTATTTTTATTAGATTTCTCGAGAGCCGTTAATCCAAAGAATTTCAAAATCAACACCCCAATCAGTGTTGCTAACACAAAAATATTTTTGCGCTTGTTTGACTGCCAAAAAGCACTAAACATTTTTTAAATAGATGGCCAAAAACCACAAAAAGACGCTAAAAATGGTCAAAGATAGCCAAAATGTTTTAGGCGGAAACGCGCTAATTTAGCGCATTTTGGACTGCCAAAACAATGAACACGCTAAATCTAGCGCGAAACGCGCTAAATTGGCAACACGGACTGCAATGCCTTGTGTTGCTGATTAATATATCTGGTGGATTTCCACTTAGTACAATTACAAGTTGTCAAGTAATCGCGATGCATACACGCGCACAGACATATTTCTTCAATTATATTTAGATAACACCGACGGTCACAGTAATGCACGCACACGCATTGTCTAGATTATGGTATTCATCATAAATAGGTATCACGGATATTGACTGCAACGAGCTTTATAGTGTGAAAGTTTAACCCTGTTTCTAGGAACAATCTCGAAAAGGACGGTATCAGATCCGTGATTATTCAATGACAACCCATATACCCTAGTCTGGTTTATTAATGATCGGCCTGATATACGATAAATCAGATTTTTTTAACGTCCGCATCTTTGATACACGACACATGTAAATCAAGGGGGTTTGTTCGTTAAATAGTCTTATTTCCAGCGACGGAAAAATAATCCACCTAAAACAAAATCTTTGCAAATACGAAAATACTGCACACTCCTAAAGATTTTTCTTAAAAAAGATTGATCCACCTTTGATCTGAGAAAATAGCCAAAAAGCATCATCTATTATGCAACTTATCAGATTGATAATCTAAACCAGTGGTTCCCCAAGGCTATTAGGTAAAAATAAAAGTCCAGTCAAAAGATAGGGTTTTCTGCACTTCTATCTATCTAGTTGAAGGCTCGAAATAAGCTCCAAGTTGAGAATGATTTAAGATGTGCTCTCTCACAAATAGACCCACAAATCGCAGAACTAGTAGCAAAAAACAAGAACAGAGATCACATTGATGTGTATATCAGTTACGATAGCAGAATTCTTATATTTTTTGTAATAAATTGGAATTTCAAATGATGTGTTCCTAAATATTTTCGCTTGCTTTCTTTAAGTAATACATACACAGCAGCAGCTGTACAATTATGAAATTAAACCAATTCTTAGTATAACGCTGTCGAATTATACCTATAATAATATTATTATTTGAAATAATCTTTGTTGCAACTTAATAAATGGAGGGGGGACTACTACTAATCTTATTGACAAAAGTGGGGAATGACGAAAAGGTTGGGAACGTCTGATCTAAACGGTCTTGACGATCTTGATTCTTAAGTCGACCATGAAGAGCGGAGCTTCGAAACCTCACAATACGTTCGTTCCACGGACACGAATTGATTCACTGGGACCAAGAATGTAAATGTCTTCCAGTATTTTTAAAAAACCATGTGGAATGTATAAGTGGAGAGGGTTACCTTTGATTTTTGTATTTTCTTTATGTTGATTTTAACGGAAGATCTTTTATTGTGTAAAAAAGGTGAAAGGGTCTAATATGACCGCAGCAATAACCACTTGAAATGGTTTTGTTGAAAATTTTCCATACATTTATATAAGCCTATTTTCGCTTGTTCTCAGCCGTTATTTTGCTCAATTTTACGTCTTTCTGTCTTTCTTTCGGTCTTTCATTCTGTCCTTCTTTCTTTCTTTTTCCTTTTGATATTCTCCGCGATGCCATCTACACCATCATTAAAATTGTTTATACACAACGGAGCGTTTATCGTCGTCACTTGTTCACACTCGACCAGTTGAAATGGTAATTGGGAAGCAATTTCAACGGTCGTGCGATACGCGGCCATTTTCCTCTCTGATGGTGATGATGAGTTTTGCACAAGTGTTTTACGTCTTTTCCTCTGATGCAGTGAAAGCGTCGACAGTTTTAGCCCTAAAATTGGACAGAGTAATCCTCGTTTTAAATGTAAAAAGAGTGATGTTGATGGGGTGTTTCTCCTTTTCTTTCTTTCTTTTCTCTATCGAGCCTCATCAAAGTCATTATGGCCCATTTGAAAGCTCTAAGCGTCAAGGCATCAAAGCGAATGCGATAAATTGCTTGCGCCTCCACTTTTCTAATCCGTGTCGTCTGTTTTGCACAATAAGCCTTCCATGGTGATCCTCGAAAACTTGACCATTAATTATGTTTAAAAAATAACAACTTGTGTTTTTACGTAAGCTTTTAATAAATAATAATTTAATAGTAATATTACTTAGCGTTATCCAGGTAAAAATAACATTCAGGATAATATATAAAATTTTGCTGGACTTTCCTGGTTTTGAATTCAGAGCCGTCCGTCTTCCAAATTGATTGCCTATCAATATGGAATAGCCCAGTCAGCTCTGCTGCTAACCCATAGCTTGCGGGGGGGGGGGAAAGATAGATTCATACCTTTCCCAAGGGAATTAATGCGAAGTGAACTCAAACTGTCAGCCGATTTCATTTTCTGTCTTACTAACCATTAGGCCACCTGCACCTCTCGTCCTGGTGGGTTAGTTGTGAATTTCCCACCAGCGCTGGTGATTGGTGTTCTAGCCCAGGTATGAACCAGGACTTCGAATGCTGATTTTTTAAGGCCCGCATGCTCTCCTTATTTCGACGATTGGCCCAACACGATTTACCTACTCTCATTACCCCATATTTGGCCTTATACCGCATTAAGCTAAGTAAGTATCCGTTAAATTTTGGAAAGGTTATGCAATTCTAATATAAACATTTTTAGGCACAATAACGTTTTCGGGGAACCGAAATTTGATGCTGCCGAAAAGGCCACTTTTCAAGCAACACCTGTTGTGACGCAAAGTGTTATTGTTATGGGTTTAAATAACACGTATTACGTGTTATTGTTATGTTAATGGTATAATTGCATACATAAATAATTAAAGAAATAAAACGGATTTATTTTCTATTGTTTAAAGAGAAAAAAAAGAGAAAACATCCGTACAAAGAATTTATATTATTTTTTATTGTTTCGATTAAATTATACCATAAATATAATAATAACACGTAACGTGTTATTTAAATCCACTAGCCCAATTATTCAAGGAATGCATCAAACAGAGTAAAGTCCCTGAAGATTGGAACACTGCAATCATCATGCTACTATATAAAAAAGGGAATCCAAAAGATCTAGGTAACTATAGACCAATCAGCCTACTCAACTGCATATACAAACTTTGAATCATCCGAATCATCAACACGCTAGACGAAAACCAAACACGTCAACGGGCTGGCTTCAGAAGGAATTACTCAACCATTAACCATCTCCATTCGGTGAATCAACTAAAAGAGAAAGCAGCAGAATACAAAATGCCATTCGCTGTAGCATTTGTTGACTTCAAGAAGGCCTTTGATTAAGTCATACAACAAGGCGTAGAGCCCGTATATGTCAGGGTTTTGCAACATATCTACCGACTCAGCAGTTCCTTTATCAGGCTACATAGAGATTCGGGGCCCTTCCAGCACGAAAAACGAGTAAGACAAGGCGACACCAGTTCACCAAAACCCTTCACAGAATGCCTCGAAATGATCGTCCCGAGTTTAGACTGGACAAATAAAGGAATCAGAATTGATTGCGAATACTTAAGTAACCTCAGATGTAGTGACGACATCGTCCTATATGCTGAGAACCTTCAAGAACTCCAGAAAATGTTAGACGAACTGAATGAAGAAAGCAAGAAAGTAGGTCTACGCATGAACTTCAGTAAGACCAATGTCATGTGCAGCAAATATGCAGAGCTAACGAAAGTAGACCACTACATCTAACTGGGACAAATAATGTCCATGAAATTCTAATAAAGAAGAAGAAATCAAACGAAGAATCACCCTAGGTTGGCAAGCTTTCGGAAGAGCAAGCTCAACATTCAAAAGAAGGATTTACAACCAATGCGTCTTCCCGATAGTCACCTATGGAGCTGAAATGTGAAACCTAACCTATTGGCTTTTAAACTAAGAACCATGCAACTTACACAAGAGAGGATCATGCAGAACATCACACGGAGAGATCACAAAACAGCACAGTATATTAGAGAAAAAAAACAGATGTCAAAGATATCTTAAAATCCATTAGAAAATGCAAATGGCAATGAGCAGGCGATGTTGCAAGAATGTCAGACAGCCGCTGGACATCACGACCCATAACGTGGATCATGCAGAATTATGGCCGACAGAAAATAAGATGGCGTGACGATCTAGACAGGTTCCGGCGATATTGGCGCCGCGACACTCGCGTTCGAGAGGTCTGGCAAATATTGGGGAAGGTGTATGGCTAACGACGGACGTTAAAAGGCTGCTGCTGATGATGATGATGATGAACAACATACCTTCTTCCTGTTTTAAGGGGAAAACTACAAGTACTAAACCCTGAAGTTTAAAATGTTGACGGGGAAGCTGTACTGCTGTATTGGTATGATGACAAACTAAGTTTCCTATCTCTTTTTAAAAATTAAATTATTCTTTAATTACTGCTATGTTAATTGTAGATCAGTTAGTATAACATTAGATTACGACGATTTACGGTCATCATATCTTCGTCAGCCGTTATAAGTCCACTGCTGGACGAAGGCCTTTCCCTTCTCCTACCATGTTCGTTCGTGATTGTGCTAATCTCTGTCATGTCTTACCGGCAAACCATTCTATCTTGTCCCTGCTGAGTCTGGTCTTTCGCTGTTACGTTTACTGTCCCACGGCAACCAATCGGTTAGCCTTTTGATCCATCTGTTGTCCTTTCTTCTCGCTAAGTGCCCTGCCAATCCCCATTTTTGTTGCTTAATTGCTTGTACGATATCCTTCACCCTGGTACTCTCTCAGATCCATGTTGATCTTTTTCTATCGCTAAGAGTTATCCCAAACATTGCTCTTTCCATTGCCATCTGTGCTATTCTGAGTTTGTTTTCGA
>VCCN01001705.1:712351-722775 GCA_006491835.1 Architeuthis dux
TCGACATAAGAGAGCTGCATTATATTTGTGCCTAAAATCAGACGTGAGAATGGAGAAGCCAACATGTCTGTATGTAGATAAAAATATGTATATATGTGCACAGACACAAATGTATATGCAAGTATCTATATATGAATATATATGGTGTGCAAAAGGATAAAGGTTATCCGACATAATGATGCTAGGAAAAATATGTATGCCTATTCAAAAAGATATACATATGTATATGCTTATACATATTTATTCATGATGCTAGGAAAAAGACAATGTGGAGACTTAGAATAATTTGCAAGAAATTTATTTAATACCCTAACATGTTTCGACTTATTAGGTCGTTTTCAAAAGGAAAATCAGAGAAAGTGAGTTTTTGTTAGTGAGTGGGTGATGCTGGTAAAGTGAGATTTACCAGCATCACCCATTAACTACCAAAAACCTTCATTCAGTTAGAAACCTCGGTCAGGGCAGGCATGACAACTCACTTTCTCTGAATTTACTTTTGAAAATGACCCAATAAGTCGAAACATGTTAAGGTATTAAATAAATTTCTTGCAAATTATTCTAAGTCTCCACATTGTCTTTTTCCTAGCATCATGAATAAATATGTATATGCATATACATATGTATATCTTTTTGAATAGGCATACATATACATGTGTGCATGCATGAAACTCTCTCTCTCTCTCTCTTTCTCTCTCTCTCTCTCTCTCTCTAAATGCTCATTTATATCATTTATATGCTTGTGTGTACAAAGATAATTTCTTTTGTTCCAATGGGTAGTATTATTTTCCCTTCCGTGCCACATCAAACCAATAATGGTCTGCGAATGAAGAAAAAAAAGCAATCATTTTTGCCACTCTTCATATTAGATGTCTATCTTGTATAAAGCTTTTGATCATATTATTGGCCTTTTTGGGGTCATAGCGAACAAATGTAGACAATTACATAGAATTGTTTATAAAATGAGAACAGATGACAATGTTTGTGCATGCAAGCTTAAGTGATGAATCATATTTCATTACAAAAATACTAAATTGAACATGAATCCTGTCAAAGAATCAGAGAAACGAAAAATGATATGCTAATGTCATTCATATTTTGGATGCACTATCTTTATGTTAGCAAACACTAGTCAATTGATTAAATGACCAATCCATCTGTATCAGTGGTTCCCAACCTTTTTGAGTCCTTCCCGGACTTGGATAGAAAGGAAACTCGAAGACTTGCTTATAAAAATATCTGGACATATTTTTATTACATAACATACATCTTTGTCGGCCGGAGAGTGAAGAGTGGGAGAGAGATAAGAACCGACAGTCTGTCCCCAACAGGGACAGCGGTCTTCTGCCATTCGACTGTGCTTATGTCTGTCCCTTCTTTGAGTGTCGAGATTTCTGTCCGCTTCGTTCTCTGTTCGGGTCTGCTTTATAGGCTTCTCCAACACCTACGCGGTGTCAATCACCAGTCCCCACATCCTGCCGTTAGGCCCACGTTGGAACACCTTCAACTTCAGTCGATATCCTGTTTTCACTTTCACATCCGTCCAGGTGTCAGTTAATCCAGAAACACATATCATAACACCCCAACATTTATTAAGTTGCAACAAAGAATAATTTCAAATAATGACTTTATTTTATGTATAATTAGACAGTTTCATACTAAGAATTAGAATATTATAATTGTACAGTTGTTGTTGTGTATTTGTTACTCAAAGAAAGCAAGCGAAAATAATTAGGAACACATCATTTGAAATTCCAGTTTATTACAAAAAAAGAATTCTGCTATCGTAACTGATATACACATCAATGTGATCTCTGTTCTTGTTTTTTTGCTACTAGTTCTTTGATTTGTGGGTCTACATTCTCAACTTGGATCTTATTTCAAGCCTTCGCCTTGATAGATAGAAGTGCAGAAAACCCTATCTCTAGACAGGACTTTTATTTTTACCTTATGGATTACCCAAATTCCCCTTCTGGGGGGGGGGGGGAATTACCCCCTGTTTTGGAATCAATAATCTATATAGTTAAACTCATCCTATTTATAAATAATGATTTACCTATGAAAAGCTCACTTCATTATATTATTTCATTATATTGTTCTTTTGGTTTATTAAGTAAAAATAAAGACATTTTTAAAAAAGTTACAACATTAACTTTATTGAACAATATGTTTACCATTTTGTTCTACTATTTTCCATGTTTCAAGCAGATTCTTCATTTATCTTTCCCAGCAAAGAATTGCTCTAGATGCCTTTGGTAGTCTTCCAGGAAATGGAAATAAGAAGATTCTGTGAAGAATGCAACAGACGGTAATCTAAAAGTGCATTATCTGGAGAATACAACAAATGATATGAAAGGTGTCACAATACAATGAATAGCAAATCTTTTTTAATGAAGTTAGTTAAAACTCAATGCTTTCAATGCTATCTAACCACAAATACAGAACAAACTTTTTTGGTCAACCTAATATTTTGTATGCCGGACTATGGTTTGCAGCTCACTGCAACTCATTCAAGCCCCATAACTGTCCATATTGAGCTTCGGTAGATGGCCTCTAATCCTAATACTACCGCATTGGATGTAATGTGTTATTTGCATAGTTTTTTCCAAATTTAATGTCCGCCTTATATACCGGCATATACAATATAAACATTTTTGCTCACAGCCAAGCTTTAACAATGTTTGCTTGTTCATCAAAAACCATCCAGTCTAGCGTTATCCTGATGGAATATTACACCCTTTCTCTTATTCTGATTCTGGACACTTTTGCCAATTGCTTCCTTCAATTGGTCTAAATGGGAGCTGCAATTGTTTGGTTCTCCAGAAAGAACTCATAGTAGATGACTTGCTTCCAGTTCTAGCATATACACAGTATCACATTCAGCGGTGCCAACTCAAAAAATATTTTTGTGCTAGTTTGACTGCCAAAAAGTGCTAAAAACGATCCAAAATAGCCAGAAAATTGCCAAAAATGGCCAAATTGTTTTAGGTGAAAACACGCTAATTTAGCGCTTTTTGCAATGCCAAAGCAAGAAAAGCGCTAAATCTAGAGCGAAACGCGCTAAATTGGCAACACTGATCACATTCTTCAGATGGAGACCAGCCCTTGGTACAATTAGAGGTAGTTCATTTGGCTTGCCACATGATCTGCTTGCATTCCATATTGCAGTAAATTTAGCACTTTTCAATGCCCATCAAAATTTGTTTTAGAAAAGGGAACATTTTCATTTCATTTAAGTAGTGAATTGCACACAGAAATACATTCCAGTTGTTTTTCTTCCCAACTTTTGTAGAAGTTACACATCAATGCAACAAACATAACCAAGATGGAGCAAATGAATTTCAACGCTTGATTTCGATATTTTGAATATTTTGGCCATCTCCTGCATTGTATAATGTTCATTATTCTCAAGTAATATCTTTATTTGATTGCTATCAACCTCAACTGGTCTACCCAACTGTGGAGCATCATTTAGTTAGAAATCTCCAGTACAAAACATTGCAAACTACTTTTCACCCATTTCACCATTCAGAGTACCTTCTCGATAAACATTTGCATTTGAGTTGCATTTTTACCTTTCTTAAAATAAAAAAGCATAATATGTTGAAAATGTTACTTATTTTCTTTTATCTTCAATGTTAGAATCAATAAACAAAATATGCCCATCTTGGCAAATAATTTTTTTTTAAATTCATCCTGATATGAAAGGTGTCACAATACAATGAATAGCAATGTTTTTTGAATGAAGTTAGTTAAAACTGAATGCTTTTAATGCTATTTAACTACAAATACAGAACAAACTTGTTGGTCAACCTAATACTGTGTATGTTGGACTATAAGACGAATGGTTTGCAGCTCACTGCAACTCATTCAAGCCCAATAACTGTTAATATTGAACTTCGGTAGATGGCCCCTCCTATTACCACTGCATTGGACGTGGTGTGATATTTGCATAGTTTTTTCGAAATTTAATATCCGTCTTATATACTGGCTTATACAGTATAAAGATTTTTGCACACACACTCCCCTCAATGAGTAGGGAAAATCATTTTTTGTTTTTTGAAAATTCCCATCCCAAATAGTTTTTTAGTGGGGGGCAATGTAAGTTTATGCTAAATTGGTCACTAGTTTATGCTAAGGTGACCGGGTAACTTCCACTTCCGCACAGGTGTTTCGCCCCGAAATAACCTTTTTGTGGTAGTATATCATAACAGATGATGCCTTGCTCAATCTGATGACTGATTTTTATACCTCCCATGTATTATAAAATGGGGTTTGCATTGTACACAAGAATAAAATATACTCATTTTTTTCATATGTAAAAATAGGTAGCATTATATATAAGGTAGCCTTGTATATGAATATATACAATAAGTATAGGTGGCTATTCGCAATATGATATTCAGTGATAAAAATATGTACCTAGTCTACATAATGGTGTTTCACTATAGACAGGATTGTTTTAGCAGCATTATGACTCATAGTTGTTTCAGTTGATCTAATAGTGTTGGCATTTATAGGGACAAGTCCCAAAAGACAGAAACCGTATAAAAAATGCCAAAGCAAAATGAATTATATCTGTACATGTAGACTACTCAGGAAAACTATCATCTTTCAGTGTTCTTTGATATAATGATAAATAAGCAGGATTTACAGTGTTTTATGATCTCTACATAAGTGTAATGTATACTCAAAACCCATATGGAGAAGTTTTTCTTAATCCTTCTATAAAGAAACCAAAAAGAAAATGAAAGGAAGATGGCCGAACACTGTTCAGTCCCCATCTTCCTTTCATTTTCTTCATGCTAAATTGGTCACTATGGAGATTGATATCAAAACCTGGGGATATATTGTTCAACTGAGCAACATCCCAGTTATTATATTGAGGCCATAACAATGCTGATATCTGTAAATCATACAACTTTATCATTACATTAAGAAAGATGAAAGTTTTCCTGAGTAGCTTACGTGCACAGCTATAATTCATTTGCCGTCATTGTTTTCTGTTGCCTTCGGGGACTTGTACCCCGTAAGTGTCAGCACCGTGACCATAAAATCATCTTAGATAAAGAAAACTAACTTCAAAGCTGAATAAAAAGTATTCTATCTCTCTGTAGTCAGTTTATTGTATGTAAAATTACTCGAAGTGTCATGTGGAGGTAAGACAACGGTCATGTTATTCCACCCGTCCATTTTTATTCTCCTTTATTTTACTTTACATTTTATTGTAATCCACTTCCCGCTTGCTAAGCTGATCGAAGCTTCACCAGGGCCCTGTTAACCATATATTTCAGGAATGTTTCCTACTCTGTTTGTTGCCAGCCTCTCACAATGCTTGATGAGAGGTTGGACTTTCCTGGTTTAAATTCAGAGTTGTCCATCTCCTAAATTGGTTGCCAACCAAGGTTGAGGAGCACATCTGCCCTGCTATTTACCCATTACTGTGGGAAGAAATGAACTCATGCCCTTCCTAAGGGCATTAGTGCAAAGTGAATGCAAAATGTCTCAGCGGGAGTTTGAACTCGGTTTGCCAATTCCATTTTTCGTGCTGCTAACTGTTAGGCCATGCGCACATCAAAACTATTTTCAAAATTAGCTATTTTCAAAAAAACATTGATATGCAACATAATGTAACAAGTTTTATTAAAACTAATTCATATAGATTAAATATAGGAGAAAAACAAACAGCCAACTTCTCAATCACTTCCAAGTAAACTGCTTATTAACTGTTAAATTCATACAAAAAAAATTCAAATCTTAAATTAAGGAGTATAATTTCCGATCAAAGTTACTCCCCTTTCACTTTTGAGTAATTAAAAAAAAATTTTTATTCAAAAGAATTCCATTTTTTAAATAAATTCTATAGATTGAAGAGTTCCACTCTGTATAGGAGCGTTTCAAGCAGTTAATGAATTTAAGAGTTAATATACCATAATTTACCTAGGACAGGTAATAAAGTTAGAGAAAGACCATGACAGCGAAATAAAATGACGCATAAAAATAGGTTGGAAAGCATTTGGTATGAATAGAAACATTCTGAGGAGCACCTTGCCTATGTGCTTAAAGCATAAAGTATACAACAGTTGCATAATACCAGCCATGACATACAGACGCGAAACATAGAAATTAACAAAACAAGCTAAAAACCAACTTAGAATAGCACAGAGAGCCATGGAAAGAGCAATGCTATGCAGAGGTTAGCACAATCTAGGACCTTTCTCTAGTTTTATTACCTGTCCTAGGTAGATGTATTCCTACATATTAATATTAATAATTGTTGTAAAGAGACTGAATAATAAATATATCAAAAATCAAAATGATATAAAATCTATAACTGCACTCAGGTCATTACATTCTATGACTGTTAAAGTAAGCAGCATGAATCAGAAATAAAGAAATACATACATTTCATATCCTGGGAGCCAGTCTGACATGGATGCTGCCTATACCAATGTGTGAAGTTTCCGTAGCCAAATCAGTATAGGCAACATCTATGTCAGATGGGCTCTCAGAATATGGGATGTGTGTTCAAGTCTCGATGTATAGTACTTCTTTCTTTTCATTGTTCATTGTGACAGATTTTTTATAATCTTTTATTCAGTCTCTTTGAAATAATTCTTAGACTTAATATGTTTTTGCACATATCTAAATAGGAATGTTACTGACTGTCTCTGAAATCATTACTAGTGAGATTGTTCATCACTGAGTGCCCAATGCATGTGACTTTGTACCAAAGTTGTCTTAGTCTAATAAATATTTACAAACACAGCTTCAGAAAGAGGCAAAGCAGATATTTAAATGTTGAAATAAAAGGCCTTGGGAAAAGCATCAAAGATACTAGTTTTAACTTAAAAGATACAAAAAAACATTAATAATGGCTGCTTCTGAATTCACAAAATCAATAACTACAAGATATTCGACTTTTATTTGATCCCATGTTTAATAATTATTGCTTCCCAAAAGTTTACAGACATCTTTCACGTATAAACATGAAATACACTATTTTTCCTTTTTAGTGACTACCTGGTTGCACTCAGGTGTATAAAACAAACGAGGGTGAGTCAAGGTGTGTATAATTCTCTTCTGAACGAATTCATATATCTACTCTATTCGTGATGATGATGAATGATGGATTCCATATAAGGCCACAAGAAATGAACCAATGCCTCGTAGTAAGTGGGTTCAGATCACTGCGTCTTGCTCTTAAAAATGAATGCTGTCTCTTTTAAGCTTTCGTTTACATGCTTACATTATACACTATCACTCGTTGCCAAACCCATTTATCAAAAACTGTACGTCAAACACAGACACTTGATAGCCAAGATGAATGGGCCTTTTTTACACATGCATGCACACTTCACTTAGCAGACATTCAACCATGCATATCGACTGATAATCATTGTTTGATGTCCACTCTTTCATCAAAGCATTGCATTTGCTGATAGCTTGAATATTGGAAAGGAAAATATGGTCAGGAGTGGCCGAAGTGGGAATTGTCTTGGACAACAAGAAACCAGTATGTGACTTACTGAAAACTTACTTTGTAAACACGTTATGCATGGAAAGATAGATACAGTCCCCACCCCCATCTGGAAGGAGAACGTTCTTTTAAAATCTTTTGTAAGTCAAAATGGCATAAAGCAAAGAAGCAATTACCATTAAATTATATTGGAAAATCTTTTGAGCATCCTAAAAAATAGTGATGATGATATGTTAGGCTGAGTCATCAGAAGTTTGGATAGTGGGGTTAGAGGTGACAGGGGTGTAGGAGAAGGAGGAAGGTATGCACTGCCTCTATAATGGCTTGCTGCAAGACATAAGCTGGATGCTAGTTTTGCTTTTCACCTTTCAAAGAAGCAAAAAATTGGTATAAAGTGAACTTTCAAAAAGCGGGGGTTAGCTATACTCACAAAATTTACAGGATTTTGTAGGAGTTTCTAAGTATAAACTGGCTTTTCACTTTTTGTAGAGTTGAAGTTTTCAAAACAGCAATTCATGAATCTTATGAGGCAAAGGTTTTATGCTAAACAGTTTCCCACAGTCACAAATGGATTCCCATTGTCTCAAAGTTATAGACACTTTCAAGGTTCCTGGCATCAGGGCCTTTGAGATGGGGATGCAGTCGAGGCATTGCACCAGGGCATGGATGGCAAAGGGGGTTGGGCCAATAGTTTCTTGGGTAGAGTCCTGTATCAAAACTTCTAAGTCGATACAATATATCCATCAATACAATAGGTTGACGCTATTGTTTACAGGTGAACAAATATAGTATGGCGTGCTAAAGATTTATAGCAGATTAAAACAGGACGGCTAAATGACAAGGGTGTTTGTGCAGTGTGTGTGATAGGGGGAAAACAGCTATGCACTGCCTTATAGAATTCCTCTGGGAGGCTCACTCAAAGAATTAAGCCAGAATATTCCTTTTTTGAATTGTGGAGCTGATAGATATGATTTTGATTTTTCTACTAAAGATTTTGATTTTGGGCAACAATTTCTTGTACTTTATTATTATTGGATTTTAACACACCACTTTATTTTATTAAATTTGATAGTTTTTACCTTCATTCTAGTTGTTTTTATAAAAACAACTAAAATTAGGATGTAGGTAAAAACTAGTAAAATTTAATTTTAAAAAGTAATAGGCTAAATGTTTCAATTACTCAAACTATCATTCTAATGTTAAATAGTCACTATTTTGATGCTTGTGGTGTACCTTAGGTAAGTCCTGTAAGTGACAGGTTACATTCTACTTCATAAACATTAAAAAATCAGGATTACAATTATGTTTTGTTGTTTATTCCTTGTGGAGCATAGCTCTGTGACCACACTCCGCCTGCAGACAATCGCTGGGAGAGAAGAAGTGGATTCAGACATGGCTGGGAGAGAAGTGGATTCAGGCCTTTCCCATGGGCATAAGTGTGAAGTTCTCCAATTCCGTTTTACATGCCAGTAAACATTACAGCACTTACGAGGGGAAAATTACTATGAAATATCATTATGTTTTACTGGAGTATTTGTGCCCTTAAAACAGGAGTTGGGAACCTTTTCAACCTGAAGAGCCATTTTTAGCAAAGAAAATAATAATCAAGACTATCGGAGCCGCATAAATTATTATAAACAAAAATACATACAAAAACTCAATGCGATTTTTGGTTTTGATTCTTATCTGAAATTGCTTCAATGTCCGCGTCATAAACAAAACAAATCTAAGATGCAACAACAACAAATGAAGTGAAAATTAATCATTAAAGTCTTTGACAAAACCGAACCGAAAAATTATTATTACTAATTACCAAGTACTAAGTTATTAGTACTCATAAGTGAAATTTTCATAGACCCAACTGGCACCCGCCAGTCTGCCGGACTCTAAATACACCCTGGAAAATAATTTATTCGATTGCTCATAATATTATTTTTATTTTTTTCACAGAGCCTAAGAGCCACTTCAGATATGTGGCTCCGGAGATATGAAATTTAAAATTTTCAACAAAGATTTGCATCTGTTTGGTAATATAAATCTAGATATATTTTATGAACATTTTAGGAATCCTGCTTTATGTAACATGGCAATCATTAAAAATGCTTCCTAGAGTTATTTAGTTTTTCATGGAATAATGGAATAAATCTTGATGGTATCATTTTTGTAAGTAACCCAATATTTTTATATACCCTAAATAGCAAAAATGTTGTCATGGATTTATCATGAAACTGATTTTGGTTAAAATTAGTCCAGGCATTACAAAAGAATTTGGATATGCATACATGTATGTATTTACTGATCCATACACACTCATTTTTTTGACAAACTCCAGGACAAAGTCAGAGTTGACTTTACTTTCCTATGTAACAAGAACAAGAACAAGAACAAGAACAATCCTCACCAAAAATAAGGAGGTTAAACCAATATGTAAAATCCCTATTCTGTGAATTGAACTTATGACCTAGTGATCAATCCTCACCAAAAGAACAATCCTCACCAAAAATAAGGAAGTTAAACCAATATGTAAAACCCCTATTCTGTGATTTGAACTCATGACCTAGTGATCGCTAGCCTGGTGTGTTACCACCTGCACTAAACTGGTAATTCTTACATACCTCCAAAATTTATAGTAGAATTATGCAAGGAAGTAGAAGTAGGAGCAGAGTTTGACTCTGGAGCAGCCAGACTTGTTACAGTAGATATCAGTGAAGTAATATCTGAATAAGTATCATAAGAAAATTTAGAAAGTAGATATATTTTAACTTGATTTTGTCCAATGGAATCTAAGTTAATTTGTAAAGAATTTCTTCTCTCTTTCAGTCTCTCCCTTCATCTAACAGCCACTTGCTTTGGCATCTGATATAAAACATTGCCTAATAGTGAAAGCAAAAAGAAAAAAAGTAGATTTAAAGATGAACAAAACAAAGACAAAGGTAATGTTCAACAA
>VCCN01001705.1:779116-790135 GCA_006491835.1 Architeuthis dux
TAAAGAAATGAACTCTGTGTGGGGATCGAACCCAAGTCCACCTTGGAAGCTACCTAATACTCAGGTACTGCTCTATCGACTGAGCTAACGAATATCAGATGGTAGGGAGGAGGCATTTAATCCTACACTTTGTTGGCTTCTCCATTCTCACTTCGTATTTTAGGCACGAATATAATGCTGCTCTCTTATGTCGACAGTATGAAATCAAATGATAGATAATTATATATCCGACAGAATATGATAATTATAAAGACATTTATTAGTGAGAGCCTATATTTGCCCAGTGCCGGTGTGAGTGACTGCTAAATGAGCGGCCTAAATCGTAAATGTGAATAAAGAAACAAACTCTGTGCGGGGATCAAACCCGCGTCCACCTTGGAAGCTACCTTATACACAGGTTCTGCTCTACTGACAGAGCTAACAAAGGTCAGATGGTAGGCAGGAGTTATTTAATCCTACACTGTGTTGGCTTCTCCATTCTCACGTTCGTATTTTAGGCACGAATATAATGCAAATTTCATACTGTCGATATAAGAGAGAGCCGCATTATATTAGTTATTTTAAAGTAAAGTATTTCAGAATATAAATCCGTAGATCGAATCCGTAAAAAGTGCTCAATACCTGTATAAAGAAGAAATAATACTTAAGATGGGCAGAGTGATGTATATCTTATGAAAGAAAGAAATACGGAGGAGCCCAACCAGTGACAACCTGTTTCATGTTTATTGAATAAACGTGAAACAAGTTGTCAAATTATCAAGGTGAGAGAAATAACTTATTCCGTAATCACCCCTTTTTCCAATTTTTTGATTGATCACCCCCAACATGGCATGCTGCCAAAACATGTTGGTCATGTGATGCTTTCTATTGAGTGAATAACCAGAGCTGTTTGGGATAATTTACCCCATCCTCCTAACTTATTTGGCTGAGCACCTCAAGATTTTCATTTAATCAGATTCCTGGAACATTTTCTTAGAAGCAGAATCTTTTAAAGTAGGAAAGAGATCAATTCTATAAGAATTCTTTCCGTCAATAATCCTAGATTCTTCCAATAAGGAATAAAAGAATTGTCATTACTGATAATGATCATTAGCTTCTTAACAAATAAATTTAAAGTTTGTCACATTTGAAGAGGGTTTTTATTCCATCTTCAAAAATGCAATATTACTTACAAAACAACCTAACATAGTGTACATAGGTACATCAATAAATTCATAGCCAAATGATGGAAAAAAGCATTTGTTTTACACAACAAAGATTTATTTCTCAACATAACCTCCTTCCTTGTCAAAGCACTTAATTCAGTGATGAATATCAATCACAGAAGTAAACATTATGCAGTGAACATTTCAGATCAAACTACAATTGAAAACTATGTGAGAGGCTACAGACTTATTGATCCACCCTCATATGCGTGAGTGGATTTTGAAGTCTTATGAATATATTGATTTTTAGTTGTTAACTTTTTCTTCCACATTTGCGTGTCTCAGTCCAATTATGAGATTGCCTAAGGGCATATTTTCCACCTGCATGGGGAGGAGAGTGCTTGTGTTGCTGGCAATCACTTTAATGAAGAGCAACTTAGATTTCTTGTTGCTGTCTTTTCTGTTTGGTCTTGTATCTGAACATACAAAGTCAACCCATACAACATCAATCAGTTTAACACACACACACACACATAGGCAAATCATTCATTAACATACAAACAAGAGAGTTGCAGTCCAGAATTGGCTTCACATCTGGCTAATCTTAAACATATGTCCAGAAACCATTTATTTCAGCCGCAGCATTACTACATACTTCTAAGAATATTGGTGGTCATAGATCTCCGCAGCTATCTCTACATTTAGATATGTTCCTCATGACCATTCTGTTTTTTACTGCATAGCAATAGGATGTGCGGCTGGCCTAATGGTTGGCAACACAGAGAATGGAATCAGCAAACCAAGTTCAAAACAGGCTGGGACAGTTTGCATTCACTTTGCACTAATGCTCTTGGGAAAGGCATGAATCCACTTTTCCTTCAGTTAAAGGTAAATAGCAGAGCAGTTAGAATCCTCTATGTAAAGATTATTATGACAGATATCAACAGATTTAAAATGCAACAAAAGATGTACTCACAGATTCAATTTATTCATACTTATTTACAGCAACGGGACTCTGATGCATGCATTGTGTACAATCTCTTAAAACCAATATAGCGCCTGTCTCCTAGAATATAAACAGTGGCATTTTGCCAGAAGTCGATAAGCGCTCTCCTGCCTAAGAGGAATAACTCAATACAGACAATGAGAATACTTAGTTAACACTTTAGCCCTGTTAGGCAGTTTATCTTGGGCATATGGCTAGCACCTCAGCCCTGTAAAAAGATAAAGCACAGATGCTCACAGACACAGTTCAAAGCTATGGCAGCTTAAAATCTTCCGTTAAAGTGAATTGGCGTAAAGCAAACTTTCCTAAAGCAGAGAATACTTTTAATACAGGTATGGTTAATCACTCAATAGAAACCATCACATGACCAACGTCTTTTGGCAGCATGCCGTTTTAGGGGTGATCAATTAAACAATTCGAAAAGGGGGTGATCATTGATTAAGTTACCTCTCTCACCTTTTGTTAGGCAATGATTACTAAAAAGAATTTCAAAAACAAGCGTGAATGCTGCCAGATACAAAATAAGGGATCAATTTAGCATAAACTGACATTGAAAATTGAACCCCCCACAAAAAACCTACACTTACAGGCCGTACCAATGGAACTTAGAGGGCTGAAAATTTAATCATTTACTCCTTATTATATCTAGAAAAACTTTTTTTTGTATTTTCAAAATCCTCCGCCCTTAAATACTTTTTTGAGTGGGCTTCAGTTTGCAATGAAAGTGTCTTCTCATTTTTTGAAAATTCAGATTTTCTTTAGTGATCACTGCCCAACAAATTCTTGAAATAAAAAAATGTGACGTAATAAAAGCCTTTCATAATTTAAGAAGCTAAAACGTTTTTTTAACATCTCATATTGTAAGCGTGGTGTTATGATCTATGGGGAACACAAATAGATACATACTTCTGGGATACAAATGAAAATTTAGCAAGGTTCAAGAAAACCAGTCTGTGTCCATTTTCAGAGAGTTTTTTTTTAATCTCTTAACAGCTTTACATTATTCTTTTTCTTTTTAATCAATTGGAAACAAATAGTTTTATTACAGAAACAAATGTTGACAAATGTTATCAAAAATTGTGTAAACAACATCACAGGTTTTGAACAGAGTCTGTTCTTTTTCTTGTTTATCAACCAAAGATTTTAACGCAACTTTTGGAAGATTGGCATAATGCAATCTTCATTTCATTGACAATAAGCAAATTGCTGGTTTGCATTGCCAAAATCTCTATCCACAGAACATTTGCCCAGAAGGATTGTGGTTTGTCCAGGTACTCTTTGGCAAAGATCAGTCATGCCTTTTTATGGGTTTTTTTTTCAGCAATGTGATCCTTTGTGGCTATTGCTTAAAAGGAAAAACCACCCTACCCAAACTTAAGCATGGTGGAGGATCCATAATGTAATGGGTCAGCTTTGCTGCCTCTGGTATTGGAGGCCTTGACTGTATCAAAGGAATCATGAAATCAAAGGGATTTTATAACAAAATCTGCTACCTAATCTAAGAAAACTAAGTTTGGTCTGATGGTTGAAAAGTGAATATGAACTGTTTTAAACTGGCCAGCAATGAGTCCTAATCTCTATCCTATTGAAAATCTTTGGAGAAAGCAGAAATCTGGAGTCATGTTTCAATGGGTATCATACACCACAGGAATGCTGCAAACATACAAAAGCTTGAACAAATTACAAAGAAAGTGGGAGAAACTACCAGCTGAAAGGTGCAGGAAGCTTGTAGATGGCTGCAAGAAACAGCTGACAGGTGCAAGGCGCTGTATATGTATATATGGATGTGTATGTATGCATGTATGTATGTATATATATGTGTGTGTGGGCATGTATATATGTATTTGTGTGTATGTATGTATGTATGGGTATGTGTGTGTACATGTGGAGGGTATGTATGTATGTATGCATCTATATATATATATGAATGTATGTATTTGTGTATGTATGAGTGTATCCATGTATATATGTATGTATGCATGTTTATATGTGTGCATATGTATGCATGTATGTATCTATGTATCTATTTCTGTGTGTATGTATGTAGGAATGTATGTAGGTATGTGTATGGGGGTATGTTTGTATGTATCTGTATATATGGGTGTATATATGCGCATTTATATGTGTATGTATGTATTTAGGGGGTACATCACTTTCGTCTACATCACTTTAGCAAATATCAGTTTTGTCAGGGATTGTTTTATTAAATTGTGGGACGAATCCTGGAATTTCAATCGGGAAAAAAAAACAAACTTGGATCCACCACAAAATTTCATCAATTCTTCCTTAGCCAATGGCCTACCATTTGACAAAATGTAATTGAAATTCATTGAGAACTTTTGGAGATATTGTGGGGACAAAAGTGATTTTAGACCAAAGTGATTTTAGACCAAAGTGAGTTTAGACAAAACTGATATTTTCTAAAGTGATGTAGACAAAAGTACTGTAACCTGTATTTATATGTGTGTTTATGTTTATGTGTGACCAGCCCATTTCCATTTATGCTGCTTAACCCTTCACTCTAGGCCTCTCTCTGATCAATGTTGATCTTTTTCTATCTCTTAGAATTATCCCTATCATTGCTCTTTCCATGGCTCTCTGTGCTATTCTGAGTTTTCAGCTCGTTTGGTTAATTTCTATGTTTCACATCCATAAGTCATGGCTGGTATTATGCAGCAGTTGTACACTTTACACTTTAGGCACATTGGCAAGGTGCTCTTCAGAATGTTTCTATTCATACCAACTAGGAAGAAGAGATGATAATAGATGGGGGGAAAAGACTAACCGATTGGTGCCCATGGGACAGTAAATGAAGTAGGAAAAGACCAGACACAAGATGGAGGGACGAGATAGAAAAGTTTGCTGGTAAGACTTGGCAGCAGTTAGCACAATCTAGGTCGTCATCTAGTGATCGCAAGCTGGTTAGAGCTAAATTGACAAGTCTTAGATATTAACGAAGATTTATCATACAAATACAAACATTCATCATACAGATACGCATTGATTTATTTCATTCTAATAAATAAATATAGAAAAAATATAGCACAGAGAGCCATGGAAAGAGCAATGCTAGGGATAACTCTAAGAGATAGAAAAAGATCAACATGGATTAGGGAGAGGAGTAGAGTGAAGGATATTATACAACTAATTAAGCAGCAAAAATGGCGATGGGCTGGCCACCTAGCAAGAAGACATGACAATAGATGGGGTAAAATACTGATTGGTGCCCATGGGACAGTAAACAAAGTAGGAAAAGACCAGACACAAGATGGAGAGACAAGATAAAAAAGTTTGCCGATAAGACTTGGCAGAGGTTAGCACAAGATAGGTTGTCATTGAAGGAGATGGGAAAGGCCTTTGTCCAGCAGTGGACTTATAATGGCTGATGATGATGATGTTGATGACAATGTTTATGTGTGTTTGTTGGTATGTGTTTGTGTGTGTGTGTGTGTGTGTGTGCGTGTGTATTATGTCTCTACTGTTTTGTGGAAAGCTATAAGTGGTCTAATGATAATCATTAGCTTCTTGTCTTGATGTTTTCTTATCATATTGTCTAATCATTATCTCTCTAAGTATCTTTGCAGTAATTTTCTACAACAACAACATACCGACAAGGAGTGGTTTGTGATGAAGCATTTTGTATTGGATCTTAAAAAATGTAAAATCAGATTCTTTAGTTCTACTTTTGAGGTACAAGAAATAATGTTCTATTTGTGCTCACACACACACACACACACACACACACACACACACACACACACGCATGCATGCACACACATATACACATATGCATAAGAGTAGACACAAACACACATATGTGCACATTCACTTGCAAACACAAATGCACAAATATATATCTTACATATATAAACTATTCACAAAAATACTCACAAACAGGCACTCTAGACGAAAATCAACCACGCAAGCAGGCAGGTTTCAGAAGCGGCTACTCGACAATAAATCACCTACATGCAATAAACCAACTAATCGAGATGTCCTTAGAATACAATAAACCACTCTGTTTGGCATTTGTAGATTACGAGAAAGCATTTGTCTCGGTAGAACACATGGCAGTCGTCAACGTAATGCGAGAACAAGGTGTTAACGAGAATTATATACAAATTATCCAAAACATATATGAAAATGGCACTGCAATAATTAGACTACATAAAGATACAAACAAGATAAAGATAGCAAAGGGAGTAAGACAAGGGGATACAATATGACTTAAACTATTCACAGCAAGCCTTAAAACCATTTTTCGGAAAACTGATTGGGTGGGAATGGGAATAAACATAGATGGAGAATACTTAAGCATCCAAAGAATTACAAAACATGTTAACCGATTTAAATAGGGAAAGTAAAAAACTAGGCTTAAAGATGAACAGAACAAAGACAAAAGTAATTTTCAAAGATAAAGTCACCAAAAAAGTCATAAAGATAGAAGGAGAGATTCTAGAAAAGGTTGATGAATACATCTACCTAGGACATGTAACAAAGCTAGTGAAAGACCATGACTGCGAAATAAAACACTGAATAACGATAGGCTGGAAAGCATTTGGTATGAATAGAGATATTCTGAAGAGCACCTTGCCAATGTGCCTAAGGCGTAAAGTATGCATAATATAATGCATAATACCAGCCATGACTTATGGATGCGAAACATGGAAATTAACAAAAGGAGCTGAAAACCAACTCAGAATAACACAGAGAGCCATGGAAAGAGCAATGATAGGGATAATTCTAAGAGATAGAAAAAGATCAACATGGATCAGAGAGACTAGATATTATACAAATAATTATGCAACAAAATGGAGATGGGCTGGCCACTTAGCAAGAAGAGATGACAATAGATGGAGCAAAAGACTAACCGATTGGTGCCCATGTGACAGTAAACGCAGTAGGAAAAGACAGGACACAAGATGGAAGGATGAGATAGAAAGATTTGCCGGTAAGACATGTTAGCACAATTGTGGTTGTCATGGAAGGAGATGGGAAAGGCCTTTGTCCAGCAGTGTACTTACAACAGATTATTATTATTATTATGATGATGATGATGATGATGATGACGATGATGATGACGATGATGATGTGTATGTGTATGTGTATGTGTATGTGTATAAATTTTCTTCACTTTGAGATGAGGTCTTTCCGGAAAGTAATCGTTACAGAGAGCCATGTCATGAAAACAGAATCATATTTGTGCTTCTGTATATGTGTCCCTGCATATGTGCATGAATATGTTAGTGAGTATAAGATATATATATACATATGTATGTAAGGTCTGTATGTATTTTTATGTGTATCTGCACATTTTAATAACCGCTTTGAACCCACAACAGACTTGTTTGAACACTGTTGCTGGGTTTAAGTTATTCATGTGCTCTGACATATATATCTATCTATCTATGTATCCGGACCTTGCCCAGCCCAAACCGTTCATAGTAGAAACTTGAAATTTTAAACACACACTCCCTTCAATGAATAAATAGGTTTTTAGTCGGGGGGTGGGGTTCAATTTTCAATGTAAGTGTAAGGTTGGTTTAATGATAGATATTAACAGATTAAAAGTGCAAACAGAAGAGGTACTCACAGATCCTTTATTCATAAAATGACCCCGGTCAACGAATCACACATGTGTCTCCTCGAGCTCTCTGATCTACTAGAAAACACAATGCAATATGGCTGCTCGTTGATCAGAACATAAAACTGTAAGTTTATCCTAAATTGATCCCTTAGTTTGTGTCTGGCCACATTCATGCTTGATTGTTTTTTTTAAATCATAAATTTATGGTTGAAACCATACTGGTAGCATTTTCGTCAAGTTAACTTATTTTTACCTCCACCTTAATTCACAAGGTAAAAAGAAGCATATATAGGTGGTGGTGATTCATAATTTCCCTTGGAATGCTAGTTTTCTTGTTCATCTGTGCTTGCATACATCGATGTGTATGCATTTAAGCTGTAAAAAATAAAGTTAGATTTACCGAGACAAATACTGCCTGTCTGACAAGATTTGTTTTCTTAACACTGTTTATAATAGCTAACAAACCATTATATTTACAGAAATGGTTGACTGTTATTCAGAGACAGATAAAAACCAATCAATTCGCTATTGCGGCAACGCAAAAGCGTAAAGATTCAAAATGTTCTTTGCACCTTTTATGATGTGCAACAATTTTTCAATTGTCAGCTTCCATAAAAGACTTCAGAGCAGGCAAGTATCTCTTTATCCCCTCAGAGACACAAGAACCGAAGCTTACAGTAACAAATGCAGTCAGTCCCTGCAGCGCAGACAAAAATATTTCTTTGAGATGGTTTTCTGCATTGATATATCAACTCTGTCTTTTATTCTTTGAGATGAAGACATCGCTCCTGCCTGGTCCACTCATTTTTGTATTGTTTATGAATTGCAATATTTCAATCAGATATCTTTAAATCTTCATTGGGCAGAAATATAGAGTCTGACCAAAATGAATAATCAACAAGTAAGAAGGAATAGATTGTTTTGCAAGCCATATATGAGGTCTGTCCAGGAAGTATCAAGCCATTTAATATTAATGAAAAAATGGCCTATATAGGGAAATGGCGCCTTAGTCCCCTTCAAAGTACTCCACTTGGGATTGTAGCATAATGGCGATCTGTACTTCTTCTCTGGTCGCCAATGGACAAAGAGATGTTGAGAGTGAGAGGAAGAGAGATATGATGATTGAGAGAGAAAGAGAGATAGATTCAGAGAAAGAGAGACGATCATTTCTTCCGGGGCTGCGGACTGCGATGATGATGATGATGATGATTCTCTCTCCGGGTCTGCTGACGGGAGCTGATCTCTCTGCGGAGGCAAATTCATTTCGGAGGAAAAACTCTCCCACGTGTGTGGAGAGAAAAGACGACAAAATTCAATTGTCTTATTTATTTCCGCATATACAGGTTCATCTCTGGATTGCTTTGTGGATTATATCGAGGTACGGAAATTCTGTTGCATTTGGTTTTCTAAAAGAGTTGGTCACTTTTCAGAGTTATTACTACGAAAATCAAGGGTTCCTGCCTCTTCAACCCAGCCAGGTGGAAGAAGCCATTTCGTCTCTGACCTGTTGCTCCGGATTCAAATCTCCAACTGGTAACTGCTTCTAACCGGCTCTCAGCCCTGATGGGCAGGGAAGCTGCTAACCACTTCAGGTCGCATCCCCAACTGCTGCTAACCGTTTCAATCTAGCCCCTTATAACTGCTACTGGTCATACCATCCCTCCTCCATCCTATTTTCAAATCTAGCGTCCTTCAACGGTTTCCGTTACCCCGATCTGTCCAGTTTGTCACGTACATAATTTAACACAGATTTCAAATCTGGCCACTTCCAATGACTACCGGTAACATGATCTGGGTGTATTTCATTACAGGATCTCACACATTTATCCTAGCATCCTTTCCACTTTTTAAAAAATCTTTTAGGATCCCCACCAGCTGCTTCATCAATTTCTCCTTAATCTCATCCACGGTCTGAAATCAATTTCTCCTTCATCTCATCCACGGTCTGAAATCACTTTGGGAAAAGCCAGAAGTTGCTCCCTGGATTGTAGGGGATGCAATGTTTTCAACAAAAAAACAGCACAAGACTTGAAGTATGACTGATTTCGTCCTTTTCAATGTGATGGTCACACAGAAGCTCACTCAATGGCATCTCACAGCCAATTGAGTAACCTCCTGGGAGAATGTCTGTTTACTCATGAACCACTTACTTATTCACATCAGTACACAAATACTTGTCTTGTCTGGAAAATATCCAGCCATTTTGAATATCTTGAGAACCAGTTGCGCAGCCTTGATACAACTTGACAACCAATCAGAGGGGACCTTATTATGAATGTAGAATGGACAGTCTCCCATGAAATGTCCTTCGGCCAAACGTCTGTCAGCCAAGTTACTAGTAGACCTGCAGTTCTAGGGTTGGCAAGAATACTGTTGGAGATCTCAGGAAAGTTACTGCCACTCAATCTGTGTGAACTTGCAAATGCATGAAATGATAAAACTGGGCAACACAATTTTTGTTCCTGGGTAGTGAGTGTTATTTTCTAATTGCTTATGTGTAAAAAGTATAGAAAATGGCTATTATTCCCTTCAAACTTTGCTTTTGTGGCCAGGGATAGGGATATTCATACATAATTGTTTTTCTTACTTTATGTACAAATTTCAAATAAATAAATAGTAGATTTCAAATTACCACTGTCCAGATCAGAAAAGCAAAGTTTGAAGGGAATAATTGACATTTTTTATACCTTTTAGACATAATCAATCAGAAAATAACACTTATTACCAAGAAACGAAAAAGAAGGAAAAAATAAGTTGTACAGTGTAATGTACTTATATAATATGCCACGTCTATGTCTATATTTTTTGTCTGTTATATTTTTCAAGGGAGATAACTACTGAATGCTGATTATAGAGTAGTCTCCCTTACTTTCTTTTTCTTTGCAAAAGCATAAAAAATACAGCTTCATTCTGGTTGAACAAAAGCAGAGCAACATGTTTTTGATATTTTTTAAATACAATGTTTAACAACTTTGCTACAGAGAAGAATGGGTGGGGATTTAATTGAGACTATCAAAATAATTACTGGAATTTCTAAATATGGTACACCATTCTTTAATATCTTTCCTTGAACTGGAAATCTTTTGAAAGAAGACAGATTGCAAAAACAAAAAATCTACTAAACAATTCGATTTTTTTTTGGTCTTGTTAAAGATAGCAATAGTGTACAAAGTTTTAAAAATAATTTAGATAATTTTAAATATTATGGAAAAAACATGAAATTACAAGGATGTTCTTTTAATCTGTCAGATGAGATTTTCAAGAGAGATTGATCTGAGAAT
>VCCN01001705.1:825666-838198 GCA_006491835.1 Architeuthis dux
TATATATATATATATATATGTATGCATATATATCCATACATATATCACTGAGTATAAAACAAGATCTGTATAATTGAGTTCTTGTTGAGAGATGGCCTTTATGATTGATTGCCAGAGATTTTAACCTTGTCATGCATGAACCCCTGTACCTGCATGTGTGTGCATGTCTGTGCATGTGTGTGCATGTGCGTGTGTGTGGATGCATGTACATGTTTGTGTTTGTAAATGCATGCCTGCATGTTTGTGTGTGTGTACACAAATGCTACTCGGGGATTGTGTACCCCTGTGTGAATTGCTTGCTTTCAAGTTAAACTGATAGCCGTACATCAAGCATATTTGGTTGAGTTAACATTTCAAGGAGTATAGATGCATAGGAAAGAGGTTAATATCCACCATGAGAATTGACTTTTCCCAAGGAAATCCTTACTAATGTTGAATACCTTTCAATCAACTTTCACTACTAAATTAACTCCTGTTCTCTTTCTCATTATCTAATTTGCATCCTCTGAACACATGCATCAGCATTTAAGGCTTTTATTTTTGTGTCAGTTATATATGAATGTCTTCATATATAAAGATGTGTGTGTGTGTGCGTGTGTGTGTGTGTGTGTGTGTGCATATATTTAGTTTTAGGTTTTTAAATATTAATCACCACTCTCCTGTACCTCCCGCTATCCCAATTTCTGATTGTTATGATATACTGCCATCGGAGGTCATTTCCGGGCCAACACCTGGGTGAAAGTGGAAGTTGCCCCAATGACCTCAGGAAAGATGCATATGCGTGGGTGTCTGAAAACAGGATGTTGAATACACCAGTGTTTAGAAACCCCATAAAGCTCAGACCCGAGAAAGAGCTGAGAGCAGAGGACAGAGACTCAGAGCAGAGACAAGCCGGGCTGGAAGGCTCTGGACCAAATTCCCTGTTGGGAACAGTGTCAGCTCCCATTGTCTCTCTCCCACTCTTCACTCTCCACCACAACAATGTATTCTTATGAATAAACTCAGCCTAATATACCATCATCACCATGTTCTGGGTCTGGGGACGCACAACAATTTTTCCCATATAAGTTAATAGTGATTGCTTCTTCAGTTTATGCCATTTGGGGTCGGGGGTTGACCTGTATTTTTCTAAACAGACATGGTGGTAATTTTAGAATGAATTAATCACTGCTACCCACAGGTTTAAAAACTGTTGCTGGATTTAGGTTATTCATGTGTTCTGACATTTATATGTATCCATCTATCTATCTATTTATCTAGCTATGTATCCAGACTTTGCTCAGCCCTAACCGTTCATAGTAGAAACTTCAAATTTTACACACACACTCCTCTCATTGAGTAGGGGAAATGTTTTATGTTTTTTGAAAATTCTCCCCCCAAATTTACAATGTAAGTTTATGCCAAATTGATCCCTTATTTTATGTCCAGCTGCATTCTTGTTTTTTTTTTAAAATGTGTACTTTAGTGATCACTGCCCACTACTGTTTAATTCCCGAGGTAAAATGAAGCATATATAGGTGACAGTGATTCATAATTTCCCTTGGAATGCTATTTTTTTCATATTTTCTTAGAATATGTGATATTTGATATCTATTTGTAAGTGTGTTTAATTGTGTATATAACTACTTATATAATGAACAGTGTGATTTTTTCTGCTTTTCTGTCTGTAACAATGGACTCTTCCACTTAAAGGTAACAATTTTCCCAAAGAATTTGACTAAATAGACACCTCTTTGTTGGAATGTTCTAAAGTAGAAATACTTTATGATTCTAATGACAATTTGAAAAATTGCTTCTTTCAAGATCTTGATTCCTTATTACACAGGCCTACAACATTTTATGACCTGACTGTTGTTTTCATTCTGATACCTGTTTTTAAACTATTTTTGGGTGCTGATTTAAAAAGATTTTTTCTATAGCATATCAACATTTTTACTAAAAATTGTTAATTTTGTCGTTATTTAAAGGCATTTTCACAAATTACATGTATGTTTACTTAAAATAACAATATCAAACATGGCTTACACCCATTAGATAATGATTTATATGTAAAATAATGTGTTTTAGATCACATTTGGAACAGACAATTTTGTAAAAATGCAATTAGCATTCAAAATGCTATAGAAAAAATACTTGACTTGATGGACAAAAACCGGTGCAATTTTTTTAAATCAGCATTAAAAAATAGTTTAAAAACAGGTATCAGACTGAAAACACCAGTCAGGTCATAAAATCTTGTTGTCCTGTATTATTAAGAAAAACATTATAGCATTTATTTTACTTGAAAATGAGATCTGAAACATTTATAGAACCGTAATGTCTGATTCAGAACAAACATTTAGATTTGTTTGTTTTTTTATATATATATCTTGGCCAATGTCGGATGAGGTTTAAAGGAGCTTTGGCACACATTTAACAAACTCAGAAATGCAACCCAAATCTTTTGTTCAATAACAGGACACTTCACCATACAATGCACATGAGCCCAAATAATATGCTGAGGTGGGTATGGGGCGAGGGAGAGAACGTAAGAAAATTTTTGGCCCAAGATTGAGGAAGAAATGGAGAATTAGTAACCTTGATCAACACTGAACTTCTTTATTCACAACTAATTTAGAAAACTTATTAGAGTGATAAAAGTAACGAGAGTTGGTGATAAATTGTTTTTGAAACTGTCCTGACTCAGCTGCCAAAGGTTTGAATGGCGGCTGTATCAAGCAGAAAGGTGGTGGTCATGGAAAGGATCTTGTCAGAAGTTTGTATGCGGGCCAGAGTTGAAGATGCCAAACCACAGAGTGACCCCTCACTTCTAGTCAGGTGTGGTAAAGGCCTATCTTGGCCTGAACAACAGCAGCAGCAGCAGTCATAGCTAATTTAAGATTTTGAATTCATGAAAATTAAGCCATCCCTATCCTCCCTCTCTCTCCCTCACTTTCTCTCGCTCTCTCTCTCTATCACTCTCTCTATCTATCTATTTCTTTCTCTACTTATGTTCATTCTATCCCTTTATTTAACGGTCACTCCCTGGCAAATTCTCTTTCTTTTATCTCTCTATCTTCTTCTTATACTCTATCACTTATTCTCTCTCACCCAGCAATTTTGTCTTTGCAATTTTATTTTCTCTCTCTCTCTCTCTCTCTCTCTCTCTCTCTCTTTCATTTTCATTGTCTCTCCATATTTGGATTCTTATCTTCTTCTTTCACTTCTCTCTTGCTCATTTTCTTTCTCACTTTGGTCCACTCTCTCTCTCTCTATTTGATTGGCTCATGTTTCTCATCCTTTCTCTCTCTTTCTTCAATTTCCTTATATTTATATCTGTATTTCAATCTCTCTCTCTCTCTCACTCACTCTCTCTCTTTCTCTCTCTTGCTCATCTTCCTTATTGCTATAATTCTCTCTCTTTCATCTCTTCTCTCTGGTTCATGTTTCTCTTTCTTTCTCTTTCTTCAATTTCCCTGTATTCATCTCTGTTTTCACTCATTTTCTCTCTCTCTCTCTCTCTCTCTCTCTCTCTCTCTCTCTCTCTCTCTCTCTCTCTCCCCCTCCCCACCTATTTTTCTTTTAAATCACTCTCTCCTCTTGTTGTGCCATCCTTTCTCTCTCACTTACATACTCTTTCTGATTGTCCTTCTTCTTTCTCAATCTCTCTATTCTTACATCTCGTTATTTTATACCAATGAACCAACAACACACAAGATACCAATGGTGAAGCAATGGTAAAATCTAGTTTCATGGCTTTTTCAGAAAAAACTCCTGTCTCTAACATTCAGCCAAAAGAAACTGATACAGTTTCATTTGTTCCTTTTTAAAAATATTCTATCCATTTTTTTCAACCTTCTGATTTTTATTTGTATTTTATTAAAAGGATGGTGCCATAAATATCCATAAATTTGTAATGATGTTTTTCGTTTTTTTAACAAAGAAGAATTTGTAGAATCTGATGTATTTTTGTTTTTTAAGAAGGATGCGTTTTGTTCTTTGTCGGGTCACCACAAAAGTAATATGGATCCTGAAAATACTGTTTTTGCCAAAAGTGTACTCTACCATGGTTTGAGATCAAAATTCTATTTTTTCGTAGATTTGATTATTGTAATGAGTTTAATCAATCAAAAGCTCCAAATGAAATCTCCAACATTAAACCAGAGAATCCTCTGTACATTTGAATGAGATATGGATTTTATTAGTATCTAAATTGACTAACCTCAGTTGGTATTAGATTTCAAAGATCTACACTCAGCTCAAAGGTTATTCTTGAATCAAACATGATTAGTCATAGCATTGTATGGATTTTATTTGCATATTAACTGTAAAATAGACTGACCACAATAAATGTTAAACATGAAAGACTGGGCCTGGTCTTGATGTCTACTCATAAGTTTAATTTTGAACCAGCCATATTTAGTTACTACATTATATCATAGATAGCATGTATGTTTTCTTACTTGATACTTGATTTTCATCTCTCTTGTTCTCTTTTACAATATATTTTAAAATCCTCTCTTCCTTTCTTTTATTTGTCTTTCTTTTTTACTTTTTTTCTTTCTTTCTTTCTTTCCCATGCAATTTTGATTAAATATGGTCTCTATACAACAAATACAGTGTTTCTATATTTTCTTTTGATATGTACATTTTTAATAACTTCTCTCCTATTTGTCATACAAAATGCAAATGGAAGCAGATTTATTCAAGATACAGCCAATTTAGTGATAGGAATGTTAATTTTCAACATATCCACTATCTTTTTTATTACAAAGACTAATACATTTTTAAGTTCGCAGAAAACATTCTGCAGCTGTTCTTGAGTTATACGACTGATCACATTTGTTACCCTATTATCATTATTAATTTACTTGAATATTGAATAAATTTGTTTTCATTTGCTTGATATTCATATCTTATATATAAGGAAAACTTATTGAAAATTAAAACAGCATAAGGACATCCATTATATCTCCAGTTGCCTCCCTTGCATTTGGTTGTTGTAAAATGTTGAAATTGAACACCGAGTAATTTTCTGGATACAGTGGATTTAACTCTTAAATTCATACAAAAGTATAGAATGTCAATTTCAAGGGGAGTGACTCCTGAATAAAATTATCTCCATTTGACAATTTGGTGAATTAAAAAAAAAATTTTTTATACAATTCACAGAAGAGTTTATGGTATTCATTGAAGAGATCGATCATAAGCAGTTATAAGTGGTTTATGAATTTAAGAGTTAAGAACCAAATCATTTGTCATGTGTTAACCAGCAAAGCTACATTTTCCATTTCACTTAGTTTAAACATCCTGAACCTATAGATCTAAACTTAGCTTAGTACAATAGTTTATGATACGATGGTACAGCAGAAGGCCAAATAGAGAGAATGGGACAAGAAGACTGTGTTACGCCAATCTTCTGAGTTCAAAGGGCTTGTATGCCTTAAAAATCAGTTTATGAATTTAAGTGTTAAGAACCAAATCCTTTGTAATAAAAATCATTACAAACCACATGTGCTAACCAGCAAAGATACATTTTCCATTCCACTTAGTTTAAACATCCTGAACCTATAGATCTAAACTTAGCTTAGTACAATAGTTTATGATACGATGGTACAGCAGAAGGCCAAATAGAGAGAATGGGACAAGAAGACTGTGTTGCGCCAATCTTCCGAGTTCAAAGGGCTTGTATGCCTTAAAAATCAGTGTTTGAAATGATAGGCTTGAACACTGACCGCCGGCACTAAGTGGGGAAACATGCAGCTAATCATTCACCCACAAACAGAAGGAAATATGAATTGGTATAATTTGTATCCAACTCCATTGACCACCCATGGCTATTTGCTTCCCCGGATCTCTTTGGAAATATTCAGATCAGGATTCACCTGTTTCCACAAGGGATTATTAGAATGATGACTGCCAATTGGTAATGGTGGGAAGGATTAAGTTGTTGGCCAGTCACCTTTCTTGGGCTTTAACATTTACCATATGGCCTTTCTATTGGCTGGCCAGGGTATGACTACGAGGATTGTGTGGGGGTGAATTGCTAAGGCAAACAGACAGCAACCAAGGAATCTATCATAATTAATTATCATTATTACTTTTGTTCTGTTCCTTTTTATTTCTTTAACCCCTGTCAAACTCTGGTGACACCCAACAATATTGTCTTTGCAATTTTATTTACTCTCTCTCTCTCTCTCTCTCTCTCTCTCTCTATCTATCTATCTATCCCTCTCTCATTTTCCTTGTCTCTCCATCTTTGTATTCTTATCTCCTTCTTTCACTTCTCTCTTGCTCATTTTCTCTCTTTCTCTATTTGGTTGGCTTGTGTTTCTCATCCTTTCTCTCTCTTTCTTCAATCTCCTTATATTTATATCTGTATTTCAATCTCTCTCTCTCTCTCTCTCTCTCTCTCTCTCATTTCTCTCTTGCTTATTTTCTTTATGGCTATAATTCTCTCTCTCACCTCTTCTCTTTGGTTCAGGTTTCTCTTTCTTCAATTTCTCTGTATTCCAATCTTTTATCTCTTTTTTGCACATTCTCTCTCTCTCTCTCTCACTCTCTCTCTCTCATGTTTCTCTCTCTTTCTTCAATCTCTTGTATTCATCTCTGTACTCCAATCTCACTCGATTGGATTTATCTCACCCTCATTTCCTCTATTGTTTATGCTCCCCTCTTTTCTTCTCTCCACTTCTCCCTATGTTTCCTCTTTATCCCTCTTCTCTATAATTATTTTTCGATTGAGAGGAAAACCAATTCCAAGATCCAATCAAAAATTTAATAAAGAATACCTCACTCTCTCTCTCTCTCTCCCTCTCTCTCTCTCTCTCTCTCTCTCTCTCTTACGCCCTCCATCCATTTCACTTTCTTTCTCTTTTTCCCAACATTCTCATTCCTAATCCTCTCTCTCTCTCTCTCTCTCTCTCTCTCTCTTATCCTAATTTCTTTATATCATTTCCATCTTTGCATTTCTATTTCTCTTTTTTATTTCCTCTTTTTTAATTTTCAAAATCTTTTCTGGTCCTTTCGCTCTCGCTATCTCTCTCTCTCTCTCATACATTCTTCTTTCCCTTATTTCCTTCTCTCGTCTCTCTCTCCCACATTTTTTATACAGTCTACATCCTATTTCTCTCCTCTCAATTTTTCTTTCTTATTTAGCATCCCCTCTCTCTCTCTCTCTCTCTCTCTCTCTCTCTCTCTCTCTCTCTCTCTCTCTCTCTCTCTCTCTCTCTCTCATTTTTTATTTATTTATCTTTCAGTCTCTCTTGGGGTTTTTATTTTAGTCTCCCATCTTTTCTTCTTGTCTATCATTCACTCGCTTTCTCTTATTAATCACTGCTACCCACAACACTGGTTTATTGCTTATATATATATATATGCTGCGTTGGAAAAGCGGGTGATCAATAAATAAGTTACTTCTCTCGCCTTTTGTTGGGCTGTGATCACTAAAAAAGGTCAGAATTTTCAAAAATCAAGCGGGCAGAAAGTAGTGACTAATTTACCATAAACTAACATTGTATATTGAACCCCACTAAAAACCTATTTAGTGGGGGATTCTTCAAAAAAACAAAAAAACAAATTTCTACTATGAACGGTTCGAGTTGGGCAAAGTCCGGATATATAGACAGATACACAGATAGATTAATGTCAGGACACATGAATAACCTAAACCCAGCAACAGTGTTCAAACCGGTCTGTTGTGGGTAGTGGTGATTAATTCATTCTAGAATTACCACCATGTCTGTTTAGAAAAATACAGGTTACCATCCCCCTTCTCCCGCTATTGTTACAGACAGAAAAGTCCATTGTTACAGACAGAAAAGCAGAAAAAAATCACACAGTTCATTATATAAGTAGTTACATACACAATTAAACACACTTACAAATAGATATCAAATATCACATATCCCAAGAAAATATGAAAAAACTAGCATTCCAAGCGAAATTATGAATCACCACCACCTATATATGCTTCTTTTTACCTCGTGAATTAAACAGTGATGGGCAGTGATCACTGAAGTCCAAATTTTCAGAAAAACACGTATGCTGCTGGACACAAACTAAGGGATCAATTTGACATAAACTTACATTGAATATTGACTCCACTCCCACCCACTAAAAAAAAACATAAAAACATTTTCCCTACTCAATGAGAGGAGTGTGTGTGTAAAATTTGAAGTTTCTACTTTGAATGGTTAGGGCTGAGCGAAGTCCGGATACATAGATAGATAAATAGATAGATATATGGATACATATAAATGTCAGAACACATGAATAACCTAAACCCAGCAACAGTGTTTAAACCGGTCTGTTGTGGGTAGCAGTGATTAATTCATTCTAAAATTACTACCATGTCTGTTTAGAAAAATACAGGTTACCCGCCACACCCGATTCCTAAACCTTTTGTGAGCTCAAATGGCATAAACCGAAGAAGCAATTACTATTAACTTACATGGGAAAAATTGTTGAGCGTCCACAGACCCAGAAAATGGTGATGATGGTATATTAGGCTGAGACATCAGAGGTTGGGATGGTGGGAGGTATAGGAGACTAGAGTGTGTGTGAGAGAGAGAGAGAGAGAGAGAGAGAGAACGAGGGTGTAGGCTGCCTCTATAACAGCTCGCTGACAAACAAATGCTGAACGCTATTTTTGCTTTTCGTCTTTTCACTGTCTTACTTTTAATCCCTCTCCCTCTTGCTTTTTCTTTATCACATTCAGCCCTCCATCATCTCTTACACTCAAACTTTTTTCTTATCTCTGATTTTTCCCTCCCTATCAGATCTATCTTTCATCAGATTCTCCCTCTCTCTAATTCTCATTCTCACTTTCACTGTTCCTCTCTATTAGAAACCGTCGACCAAAACTGTCACTAAAACTGTCACCAAAACTGTCAACATAGGTTTCTTTCAGTTTTCAAGTTGGTCTGCCTGGCTGGCTGGCTATATATGTATCACAATTACAGGGCACACCGATGAAGCTAGGGAGCTGAAATTCTCAAAAACGTTTTTTTTTTGTTGAAAATTCCCCCCTTAAATGGGTTTTTGGTGGTCGTGGTTGGTGGGGGTTCAATTTGCAACATAAGTTTGTGCTAAATTGATCACTAATTGGTGTCGGGCAGCATTCACGTTTTCTTTCTGAAAATTCAGACTTTTTTAGTGATCACTGCCCGACAAAAGGTGAGAGAAGTAACTTATTCATTGATCACTCGTTTTTCCAATTTCTTTAATTCATCACCCCCAAATGCTGCCAAAAGACGTTGGTTTCTATTGAGTGACTAACCAGACCTGTTTTGGACTTCCTTTTGACTCTTTCTTGCCTTTATCCTCTAATCAGTTCCCTTTACTCTTTAACTCCCTTATTCTCTCTATCTATCTATCTCTCTTTCTACCTCTCTATTCAAGCTTTAGTAACTCACTCTCACACTCACTGATCCTCTCTATTTTTGACTCTTTATCTCTTTATTAGTTCCCATTCACCTGTTTAATTTCTTCCATTCTATCTCTCTTTCTACCTCTCTATTCCATTCTATCTCTCTTTCTACCCCTCTATTCCATTCTATCTCTCTTTCTACCTCTCTATTCCATCCTTGGTCACTCACTAACACACAATATCTATAAGCTTTCAGTATCTCTTTTTGGGTTACAGTTCTTTCATCTACATCACTTTAGCAAATATCAGTTTTGTCTAAAATCACTTTGGTCTAAAACCACTTTTGTCCACAAAATATCTCCAAAAGTCCTCAATGAATTTCAATGACATTTTGTCGAATGGTAGGCCATTGGCTATGGAAGAATTGATGATGTTTTTGGGTACATGACCAATATGAAAACTTATTGACTGTTGCTTTAAACAAATGTGTGTGTGTGTGTGTGTGTGTGTGTGTGTGTGTGTGTGAATTTATCCCTAGGATACTTATACATATAAATGAAGAAGTAATACACACACACACATATATATATATATGGATTACATTTTAGCACTTATCAGTTTTGTCTAAATCACTTTGGTCTAAAATCACTTTAGTCTAAAATCACTTTTGTCCCAACAATATCTCCAAAAGTCCTCAATGAATTTCAATGACATTTTGTCGAATGGTAGGCCATTGGCTAAGGAAGAATTGATGATATTTTGGGATGGATCCAGAGATTTTTTTTCGATTGAGAGGAAAAGAATTCCAGGATCCGTCCAAAAATTTAATAAAAAATATCTCTATATCGAAAAAAAATCCTTGGATCCACCCCCAAATTTCATCAATTTTTCCTTAGCACATGGCCAACCATTCGTCAAAATATCATTGAAATTCATTTAGAACTTTTGGAAATATTGTGGGAACAAAAGTGATTTTAGACCAAATATTTGCCAAGATGATGTAGATGAAAGTGTTGTATTCCACCTTTTTATCTCTCTTTCTCAACTCATAGACCAGTTTTCTAAAGCTTATTTTCTGGTCTTTCATCTTGTAAATCTTGACATGGATGCATTAATGTCAAACTGGCTGGAAACTGACATTTATATTCATATTCTCATTTTAAATTCTCTCTCTCTCTCTCTCTCTCTCTCTCTCTCTCTCTCTCTCTCTCTCTCTCTCTCTCTCTCTCTTTCTTTCTCCATCTCTTTTTCTTCTTATTTTAGCTCTCATGCTCTGCCTTTTCTCTCTTTCTTTCTTTTTCTTTCTTTCTTTCTTTCTTTCTTTCTTTTTGACAGCTTTTCCTTCCAATTTCTCTTTATATATCTATCTATCTGTTTTTCTCTTTTACTATCATCCTTAATCATGGCAGGCCCTAGGTACTCGCAACACAGGAAGTCACCCAGGGTGCCAAGTTCTAGGGGGCGCTTGTCATGTGTTTGAGACAGTAGGACTTTCCAAATACAAATGGAAAAATGTGAAAATTAATAATTTAAAAAGAATTTTTTTAAAAACAGTCAAAATAAGAAAATTTACTGGTGAAGTCAGATTTTTCAGGAATATCTGACAGTCAAATATATTCTATCATGGTGAAACTAAGCGAAACTATTGACAAAGGAAATTCTCATGACCAACGACAAGCTCACTTATTTCAAGTTTCTTTCTCCTCTTGTTTTACACACTAACTGCTTTTCCTTTTTTCCTCTGCTTTCATCTCTCTCCTTCTCTCTTTTATCTCCCTAATCCTCTGCAAGCCTAAAACAGATCAGACACTACAGTATCTATTTATATTCTTCCCTTCCCTTCCCTTCCTCTCTTCTAGATCCCCTTCAGATCAGTAATCAACACTCATTATCTCAGCCTGTACCCATCACCCCCATCCAAATGCTGAAAACCCTACCTCAGCATTGGTCATCTTTAATCATCTCATGGCTTCGTACACTTTCACCAAATTCTTTACTCAGAAGGCCAGATACCAAAGACTTTCCAGCCGTTCCCTTTCTTCTTTTTTCACAACAATCTTTTAGATTGGCTGCATGAACTTAGGTGTAAAGCAATCAGTGTTTCCTACTCCTAGCCACACACCATTTATCCACTCTTCTCTCATCTCTATTCCTGTGAGTGTGTGGACATGTCAATCCCACCAAACCTCATCCTCTCTCCCCGCAGTAGATTCACATATTCTAATCTCGCTAATCTTCCCTATCATCTTCTGGCTTCTCTGTCTTTTCTATTCTGTTTTTGTAATCAGCAGTTGGGTCCCTTCCTGTTGTCGTCCCCTTTTCTTATGATCCGCTCTCTCTCCTTTATGACAGAATCCAGCTTCTTGCTTTCATATCCTCGTAAGTGGCTGTTAGCCTTCTCTTTTACCTCCCTTGATAATCTCCACACTTGCTCCAAACGTTACTCTTTCTCTTTCAACAGATGAAAGATTTTATCATCAAACACCTATCCGCTTCCAATTTTCATTCTTCAGCACAATCAATCTATACCTTGATCTGTGTCCCTTGTATGAAAGAATAATTAGTGTCACTTTCTTTTGCGTCTTTGTCTGACATCCATCTTTTTTCTTTCCCTTTTGTTGTCAAGAGAATTTTTAGTTTCTTTATCTTCTGAGTAAAATAGACTTTCTAGACTAAAACCAGAATTCCTTGTTTCTGTTTTCCCTTTTTTGGTATCTCCCAATATTTGCTGCTAGTTATCTCTTCACAAGACAATCAACTTATACATTAATCACATACACACACATGCACACATGCACACAAACACACACATGTATAAATGGGATGAAGTAAACTCCTAGAAACATACTTATAAGCAGTCAATATTCGATTAGCAAACATGAGTTTAGAATATTTTTATATTTATTCACATTATCCTCAGAACGTTATCATGTAACATCTGTAATGCATTTTCATAATAAATCATCTACAATATAATTACTTAGTAAATCATCTTCAATGCAGTTTCATAGTATATCATCAACAATGCATTTTCATAGTAAATTATCTGCAATTTATTTGATGTGTATCATCTGTAATGCAATTGCATAGTAAATCATCTGCAATGCATTTCCATAGTAAATCATCTGCAGTGCATTTCTTCAGTAAATCATCTGCAATGCATTTTCATAGTAAATCATCTGC
>VCCN01001705.1:852417-864240 GCA_006491835.1 Architeuthis dux
TTGGACACTAAGGTACAAATACATCTATGGGCGTTCACCGGGTGGAGAGGGGGCAAACTGGGCATTCTTCGAACCTAATTTTGAAAGTCAATAAAGGAGAATGGTGCAGTACAAGTGTTTTATATAATCCCAACTTAATTCACCCATATAAAAAGATATTGTTATTCACTGGTAACAGTGTTGCTGTTTATTGATTGATTATTTTGTTTAACGGCACATCGACCCTTGGTGGGTCATTTAGTGCCGAATTCAGTAGGGGGAGGGGGGGATCCCATGTTCACGTGACTAGAGGGAGAATTCCAAATCCCTGTCACTGAGACAAATGCCACGAGGACCGGGATAAAGGGGGGGGGGGATACCAAAAGCTTCTCCCAGGATGATACCAAGCATGCCGCAGGAGGCCATGGCGGTTTCAAAGAACAGATACTACACTTTGATCTTTTTCTTTATTCGCCTCCCCATGGTAGCAAATTTGACATGAAGTCTTTTTAATGTGGGATCGGCCTGCACGCGAACGTGCAGGGGCGGTGGAGATCCCATGTCCCCGTGCCTAGAGACCTGTTAGGCAATTATCACTAAAAAGGTTTGAATTTTTAAAAAACAAGCATGAATGCTTCTGGACACAAACTAAGTGACCAATTTAGGGGGTATTTTCAAAAAACAAAACAAATGTTTTTTTCTAGACAAGGAGTAAATGTTTAAATTTTCAGCCCTCTAAATCCATTGATACATACATGCATACATACATAGAGCCAGCCGGACCAACTTGAAAACTGAAGAAACCTATGTTGACAGTTTTGGTTGATGGTTTCTGACTGGACCTAGGAGCATAAGCTAAGAGACTTAAATGGTTCAACAAAAAGCATTCATGGTTTTATAGTGGTTAATTTGCTAGTCTCACAAGCCGACTGAGATATGCCTCATCAAGATGTTCTATATATATATATTGCTGTTCACCAGAAAAAACTTTAAATAGGTAAGTTTCCATGGTGATGCTAGATTCTTTGTTTACATGCTTTTTTTACTTTTGTTTCTTTTTTATCAGATTGGCAAAGAACCTATTCTTAGATGCCTTCCATGTTTTATACTGTCTAAAAGGGTTTTTTTCACATGATTTTACAGAACTTAGCACCAATTTCTTTTATCCGAAAAACAAAAAACAAAATAACTTGAATATACAAATGATTCAAAATGCTTTTGACAGGTGATCCTATATGCTTTTCAAATATAATCTCCATAAACAGACAGATTTTTTTAGAAATTCTAATCAAAATTACTTAGTGCAACCAATATCAAAATAATAATTTATCTAACGAGTATGAATATTAAGCTCTATAAATGAACATCACAACAAAAAAGAGAGATATGACACCATGGGTGTTGTGGATTTTATAAGTAAAGTAAGTATGCAATTGGTATGATAGATTTGTTAAAATAGATGATAATTGGGTGGCAAATTATAGCCAAAATTAAATCTAGAATTTGTATTCCCCATAAAAAACAAGTGATAAGAGTTGTGGGTCAGCCTCACAGTCATAACAATGGTCGGTCACAGTATGCAGCTGTAAATCAAAAAGCCTGGGAATCGGAGGCTTTGGAGCTAGTCAAACTTTGGGATCATCTGCAGAGACACGCAGCTTGAAGCTGGGAACTGTGCTGTCGATATGTGCTGAAAGTTTCCATGATGTCAGGGATGGATGGGTGGATCCCTGTTATTGGATGCACAGGTTGGGTCCAAGTGGTTCCAAGTGGTTGCATGGAATGTTTTGATTCATTGGCGGCATCACATGGGATCAATAGATTCTAGGGTACCTGGACCTTGCCCCCCTCTCCTCCCCATTCCCGGAATGACGGGTATAAATATATGCGTGTTAGCTCGATTCGGAGCAATTGGTCACCAAATTTCTGAGCTCCCCAGACCCTTGCCAGTTTGTCTGCCATTTTCTCTCTACTCTGGGGCGCTGGAGTGATTTGAGGTTCCCACCTGTACTTCGAATTTTTCAAGAAAGTTTAAAACGAAGTTTGATCTAATAGACCATGGAACAAGTGTATTGTTCTATGCACTTACCATAGTAATCTGCCACAAACTTACCAAACTTTTCTACAAGATCCTTTCTGATCAACTTCTTCAGTTAATAAACCATTTATAACCAAGAACTTCACCACGGCCGTTTCACTTCTTCATTCATTTCTTACTCCTTTCATCAACTTCTTCATTTAATAAACCATTTATTATCAAGAATTTCACCACAGCCTTCATTCATTTCTTACTCCTTTCATCAATTTCTTTATTTAATAAACCATTTATTATCAAGAACTTCACCATGGCCTTCATTCATTTCTTACTCCCCATGTGATATGTGTTCTGTTGCCAGACACTTCAACACCAATATCGGAGGACTTCATCGGAACTAACATTTCACAGCAAGGGGCTTGATGAGGCATCTGATGCAATGTGAATCACTGGCTAACTAAAGAGAATTCACTCAGCTTCATTCTAAAGTCACCTAGAGAATGCTAGGATTTTGAAAAATGTGTTTTTAGAGGGGGGTTCAATTTGCAATATAAGTTTATGCTAAATTGGTCCCTTAATTTGCATCCAGCAGCAATGAAATTTTGCACACACACTCCCCTCAATGAGTAGGGGAAAATGATTTTTTTTGTTTTTTGAAAATTTCCTTCCTAAATAGGTTTTAGAGGGGGGTTCAATATGCATATGTATAAAATTACAAGCTCAACAGACTTCAAGAAACTCAAGACTTCAACACAACATGAAGTGCACTTAACTCAATACACAGACATACTTTAACCATAAACACAATGACTGCTTAGTCACGCATGCCGTGTTGGGGGTGATCAATTAAAAAAAGGGTGACCAATGAATAAGTTACTTCTCACCCCTTTTGTTGGATCACTACAAAGTCCAAATTTTCAAAAAGCAGGCAGGCACAAACTAGGGATAAATTTAGCATAAACTTACATTGTAAATTTTTAAAACTATTATGGGGGGAATTTAAAAAAAACAAAAAAAATGCTTAGAAGTTTCTTTTAGTCAAATGTTCATTAGAATTAAAATATAAGCTATTTTCTATAGTTTTGAGAAGGGTCATTAATATACAAATGGTTCTTTGGACGATTGAACTCCTTCTTGTTATTTGTGTTGTAAACACGACATTTCGGCCGATCCATTCTTCAGCCTTTTTCAGGTGTAAAATCCAAGAATGGATCGGCCGAAACCATTTGAATAAAATATAAGCGTTCAGTCTGAATCTCTAGACATATCTGTGATTTTTGTTGATCATCAGATATTGTTCAAACACCAATAAAATCTGACAGAAGAATTGCATCTCCAAAATATTCAATTAAATCTGGATACTGATAGAACTGGATTATTGGTTCTGGCTTAACTTTAATGTTTTGTTAGCAAGAGTCCCTAATTTTAGTGATGTAACATCTATGTGACATAGAGTAACACCGTTTGAGAATCTTCTTTGGTACTGGTAGCTTTCAATAATAGCAAGCTACACCCAAGTAATCAATATGAATAATTTGGATGATATCCACATGATGTATAAGTAAGCAATATTCATATATCTTCAATGAACAAACTCAAAACTCACTTAATAAACATAATAAAGGTCAGTACATCATTTTTGTAATATACAATATAAGTTTCAACTTTTCGCTCCCCAGATGAACACAGGTTTTCATTCGTTTTGCGTGTTATAAAAGAGTAACCCGATATCTGTTTGCAAAGCTCATAATTAAAATTCCAATGAGCAATTAAACAAAGAACATCAAAGTGGCAATAATGAATAAATTCTGTGACAGTTATCTGCGTTGTGTTAATAGCCATCAATTTAAAATTAATTTTGGCATCAATTTTTTTCCTGTCTTCATTTGAACAAAATTTCAATATAAACCCCACCCACACTCATGCATCTTATTGATTTTGTGGTTGCTATCGATTGAAGTTGGTTACCAAAATTACTTGGTAACCTCATATTCTGATTTTGAAAATTATAGTCCAATTGAGTGCAAAAACATTAAATCCATTGCAGTCTTTTACGATGAGAAAACATTTGGTAGGGTACAGGAGCATTTATTTTTTACGTGGGTATTATTTTATTGATATCAGCTTAAGTATTATTGCATTTGTCTATTGTTTAATACTATGTGGATCCTACCTGTAAAAACTGACAATGGATGTAGCAGCAATTACCAGGCTAGTTTATTATGATATTTACTAAGCCTATCTTAGAATGGCACAAGGCCAAATGGGAAAAAAAAACACAGAAGGAAAATTGTGCTATGCCAATCTTCCAAATGGAAAAGGCCAGTCTTCCTTGAGAATCAGCATTCAACATCTTGGCTTTGAAGAGAAACCTCTGGCACCAGCAGGGAATACATAACTATTATGTTTCAGCCATGGGACAAGCCACTGATGTTATTTACTATTCTTAGCTTAGTCTGGCTCAAGGCCATAATAGTGAGACATAGTAGTGAGCCACCCAGTGAGGATTGGTCTTACTACTGTAGTAATGGTTTGCAAGACAAACCTGTTAATCACTCCTTCACAGAAAAGCACTCTGGGTTTTTTTTTATTATGGGAGAGTAGCTTGCCTATATACTGTCACCAACTCTCTTTCTCTGTCTATCATTGTGGCATGCCAGTAACAGGGATAGAAAATCAAGTGCATTACACAAGCCAACTGCAACCAAAATATGAACTCAGTTCACTGATCCTGTCTCCAAGTGGCTGACCATTATACAAATTTGCACTTTCTGTTGCATTAGGCAGAAAAATATCCTTGTACACCATTTGTCTTATAATCTGGCATAAACAGTATTTTCAAATGCATTTCCAGAGAGAAATCTTGGCAAAATTTGATTCCGCTTGATAAGCAAGTAGTTTTTCATAGACCAAGCATTCTTGTATTTCAAATTCATCATCATCATCATCAGCCATTATAAGTCCATTGCTGGACAAAGGCCTTTCCCATCGCCTTCCATGACAACCTATTTTGTGCTAATCTCTGCCAAGTCTTACCGGCAAACTTTTCTATCTCGTCCCTCCATCTTGTGTCTGGCCGTTTCCTACTTCTTTTACTATCCCATGGGCACCAATCTGTTAGTCTTTCCCCCCATCTATTGTCATCTCTTCTCGCTAGGTGGCCGGCCCATCTCCACTTTTGTTGTTTAATCAGTTCTTCAATATACAGTTAGCACTGTTTCCTTTTTTGTCTTACTAACATTCCATCAAAATAACTGAAAGTAAAAAAATATCCAGATTCTTTTTAACTATGTAGTCTTTGGTAGAAGACATTGGCAAGTAACTAAGATTAACAAGATGACTTCATATACTTTTCAAATGTATCTGACATAGGGGTTATGGGTACTTTCATCTACATCACTTTAACAAATATCAGTTTTGTCTACGTCACTTTGGTCTAAAATCACTTTTGTCTCCACAATTTCTGCAAAAATGTAATTGAATTATGGATTGAGGAAATTTGGGGGTGGATCCAAGGATTTTTTTTTGATTGAGAGGAAAAAAATTCAGGATACATCCCAAAATTTAATATAAAAATATCTCTCAATCAAAATAAGTCCCTGGATCCACCCCAGAATTTTATCAATTCTTCCATAGCCCATGGCCAACCAATCGACAAAATGTCATTGAAATTCATTGAGAACTTTTGGAGATATTGTTGGGACAATAGTGATTTTAAACAAATCTGATATTTGCTAAAGTGATGTAGACGAAAGTGCTGTACACACTTGTAAGGTTGGTATAATGACAGATATTAACAGATTAAAAATGCAAACAGAAGATGTACTCACAGGTCCTTTATTCATAAAATGACCGCGGTCACCGATTCACACACATGGTTTCTTGAGCTCTCTGATCTACTAATAACACAACGCAATATGGCTGCTCGTTGACCAGAATGTAAAACAGCGCCCCTTACTGGAAGTGGATAAGAATTCTTCCACCTAAGGCAAATAATTCATGATACTTACTTAACACCCCTGACATAGAACAGAATTGTTTTACTCTTAATTTAATAAAGCTTACAATTCTGGATTTCCATTCTCTTTCTATACGGCTTCAACCAATTCGAAAAGTCCTCATCTTATATTTTGTAAAGTTTGCCATATGATAAAAAATAATGTGAAGAACATAAAAAACAAGCGTGAAAGTCAGATTATAGATGCACGAGTTCTCTCCCTCTTGCACTTTCAGACATACATAGAAGGAGTGGAAGGAAACGAGAGATGGTAGGAGTTTTTCAGTATGTCAGCCTGTCAGTTAGTCAGTCAGTCAGTGACAGCAATCGGTACTAGAGATACTTGCACATCTAAAAATGAAAATATACAACATTAGTTTTGTTTCAATCATCTTATAACATGCTAAATGTATATAAAAGGATGAATCCATTGTATAAATCACTGCTACCCACAACAGACAGGTTTAAACACTGTTGCTGGGTTTAGGTTATTCATGTGTTCTGACATGTATATGTATCTATCTATGTATCTATGTATCCAGACTTCGCCCAACCCTAACAGTTCATAGTAGAAACTTGAAATTTTGCACACAAACTCCCCTCAATGAGTAGCGAAAATGATTTTTTTTGTTTTTTGAAAATTACCCCCCATAAGTTTTTAGTGTGTGTGTGTGGGGGGGGAGTAATTTACAATGTAAGTTTATGCCAAATTGATCACTTAGTTTGTGTCCAGCAGCATTCTCAATTATTTTTGAAAATTTGGACTTCTTTTTAGTGATCACTGCCCACCACCACTGCTTAATTTACAAGGTAAAATGAAGCATATATAGGTAGTGGTGATTCATAATTTCCCTTGGAATGCTAGTTTGCATTTAATTTCAATTCTAATTCTTGTGAATATTATCGAAAAAGTGAGTCTGATAGTTTTAATCCTAAAATAAACCCAAAGCTTTTTTTAAAACATTCTTCAGTTTTTACCCCATATTCCTTAATTTTAAAGCATATCAGCTTTCTGAAATGCTAAAATACAATCAAATATATACATCAGTTGAATATTAGATATTTTTAAAAAAAGAAAATTAAATACATAATTTATTTTTAAAACCTTGAGTTTAAACAGTCTTGAAAACTAGAAATGAATTCATTAATTCTGAAAATCACCAGTACAAAAGTTGCAATAATCTTTAGTCATAATCGAAGTAGGAGTGGAATTTGACCCTGCAGCAGCCAGGCTTTGTTTTATCTTTCTTTCATTTTAAAATATTAGAACCATTTATCATTATTAACAGACATTTAATCATTTTTTTTTGTTTACTGTTTTTCTGCTTACCCCTCCCATATCCCATCAATCTTTCTCCTCTTCCTTCTCCTTTTCTCTCCTTCTCTTTTCTTCTGTTCATCTTTTTCTCCTCCTTTTTTTCTCTCCATCAGTTTCCCCATTCTTTTACTCTCTTTTCCTTTTTTTTCCTCTTCTGTTCTTTTCCTTTGCCTTTTCAGCCTCTTCTTTTCTTTTTCCTTTTCCCATCACTACATTTCTCTCCGTCTCTTTTCTCTCCTTCCCTTTTCCTTCTCTCTTTTCTTCCACTTTCACCCTCTCTTTCTGTCCTTCCATTTGTCTTCTTTCTCACATTGCTTTTTTCTCTCTTGCTTTTTCCGCTTGCCTCTTTTAATCACCACTACCCACAACAAACCGGTTTAAACACTGTTGCTTGGTTTAGGTTATTCATGTGTTCTGGCATTTATATGTATCTATGTATCTATCTATGTATCCAGCCCTAACCATTCATAGTAGAAACTTGAAATTTTACACACACACTCCCCTCAATGAGTAGGGAAAATGTTATTTTGTTTTTTGAAAATTCCCTCCCATAATAGGTTTTTAGAGGGGAGTTCAATATACAATGTAAGTTTATGCTAAATTGGTCCTTTAGTTTGTGTCCAGCAGCGTTTGTTTTATTTTTGGACTTTTTAGTGCCCAGCAAAGGTGAGGGAAGTAACTTAATCATTGATAACCCCTTTTTCCAACTTTTTAATTGATCACTCCCAACACCGCAGGTGGTGATTCATAATTTCCTTTGGAATGTCTTCTGTCTCTCTTTCTTCTTCTCCCAGTCAGTCCGACATCTCCACTCTCTATCTGTCTATCTTCACTTTCACCCTCTCTTTCACTTGTCTTCTTTCTCTCTTGCCTTTCCACTTTCCCCTTTTTCTTTCTCCCTTCTCTCTTATATCTGCATTATCTTCTTTCTCTCTTTCTTCTTCTCCGAGTCAGTCCGACTTCCCCACTCTCTATCTTTCCGTGCTCCTCCCTATCACTCTCTCTACTGGTTCCATAAAAGCCGAAGAATCCAATTGCTGCCAATTATTTTATGGCATTTTTCCATTCTTCTGTCAATTTGATTGCCAAAGATCAACTCATCCTTCCTTTGTACCTTCACTGAGAAGTTGAAACTTATCATGGATGAGGTCACATCTGACTTCTCCATTCCAGTCTACATCATTCTCAATAATCATCACATAGCCAATGAACCCACTAACCTTACCGATTTCACAAAAACAGTGGCTGAACTTCTCAGTTATATGAGGACATTAAAGTTCTAGCTGATGTTGTTACTGTATTCATTGCTCATCATTATCAAAACCATCAATTTTCTGGCACTAATGTTGGTCAGACACCTCTTTTAATCCAGACAAAACTACAAGCAGACATTTGAATATCTCGTGGCTCCCACAAAGCATATGAAACAACTTTGCCTAGATGATATGGCACTACTGTTGGTCAGACACCTCTTTTAATCCAGACAAAACTACAAGCAGACACTTGAATTTCTTGTGGCTCCCACAAAGCATATGAAACAATTTTGCCTAGATGATATGGCACTACGGTTGGTCAGACACCTTTTTTAAGTCCAAAATATCTGTGAATTCATTGTATAAACAAAAAGTTGCTTCAAAGAAATGAATTTGCTCGACACTTCTTCACTATTGCTGAATGAGTTTGAAAACAAACAAGTTATATTATTTATTTATTATAAAAATTAAATTATTTTTGGTCTTTGCAGTTGTAAATACAGTCTATATAATATATAGACTGTATTTAGCAGCAACTTAAAAAGAACTGTCCAAAGAAGTACCAAATACGATTAAAATGAGTTGCCAATTGATAATGAAGTGAATAAAAACACGCGAATCATAACTTTTATTGTTTTATTAGGTTCAATTTAGCAGTTGTGACGGCCTTTGAATAATGGCCCTGGGCTATTGTTTGGTCCATTTTTTCCACCTGAATTTGGCTGTTTTTCCATTTTACTGCCCTGGGCAATCGTACGGTAGATCCTGGTATAAACAAATACAGATGCACCACCGATTTCCTAGCACCCTTGGTTTCAGAACCATGCCGAATTATCAATTTTGTCTTAATTATTATATGCGTATTTAAGTTGTCCAGTTTTTTTATACTAAATTGCACTAAAACATAGATGCTTCCAAATTTTCATCTACAAAAACTTGACCCCCAAATAAATTCCCACCTAAAATAACCACCCATGGGCGATCTATCGGGTGGGCGATCTATCAGGTAGGTGATCTATCGGGTGGACGATCTATTGGGTGGGCGATCTATCGGGTGGGCGAGCTTACAGTAGATCCCGGTGTGAATAATCCAACAAAGAAGAGTAATATATTCAGCAACATTGTTTGACCAAAGTGTATCAGGGCTGGCATGATCTCATATTCGGTAAAATGACATGATTAAAGAAAGACATGTGACCATGTAAGCACACATTGCAAATCACGATGCCAACTGTGTACACATCAAGCTGATGTGGCTTTGGCTATGGAACACATATATAAATTGACCAGTAAGCATTCACAAATAAAGAGAGTATTTTGTGCAATGCATTCATATTCAGTGTAGTCCAAGGTTGGTCAGATGATTTGCGATAAGGAAATCTTGTCGTTTTTTTGAACCAGACAATTTGATAAGCTAATGTATTCTTCTACTCCTAAATACTAGCCAGAAGATCATTGGCAATTGCATAACTTGTGTCTATTACATTGGTGCATGACCATCAAGTACATATATTGGATTGGCCAAAATGTTTGTTATATTTTTGTCATTAGATGGCAATAGGAGTATTTAGTTTTAACTGACTTCATTCAAAAAGATCACTTTTGATTATATTGTGACAAAGATTTTGTCAAAAGAGGTCTATTTTTGTTTACTGATTCTACATTGAAGATGTAAGAAAATAAGCAACATTTTTTGCATATTACACTTTTAATTTTAAAAAAGGTAAAAATGCAACCCAAATGCAAAAAAAGATTTGTGCAGTTTATCGACAAGATACTGCAATTGATTGGCTGTGTCAACCGTGGTTTTCTAAGTTTCACGATGCTCCATAAACAGGAAGATCAGCTGAAGTTGATAGCAATCAAATCAAGACATTACTTGAGAACAAGACTGACTGCTGCAGGGTCAAACTCCACACCAACTTCTACTCTGACTGTGGATGATTACTGTAACTTTTGTATTGTATATATACATATATATTAAATATGATAAATTTTCCTTAATATCTAAGACTTGTCAATTTAGCTCAGTCAGTAAGACACCAGCCTAGCACTAGGTTGTGAGTTCAAATAACGGGAAGGGAACTGGAATTTTAGATATCAGTTTACAACCCTAATTTTGGTGAGTATTGTTATGGTAGGAAAACAAAGTCAACTCCTGACTTTGTCCTGGAGTTTGACAATAAGCAATGATATACAATGCAGGGGCCAATATATTCAAAACCTCCAAATCAAGCATTAACAATCATTTGTACTGACTTGTTTATGTTAGTCTCTTTGATGTGTGGCTTCCACATAAGTTAAGTAAAAACAACCTACTGGACCATCTTTCCATGTGCGATCTGTTACTTAGACGTCACAAAAAATGTTCAGGGAGGATAGAATTATAAAGTTGCGTGAAAGTGGTAAATATATTGTTCAATAAAGTGAATGGTGAAAATGAAATTGAAAAAATTGTCTTTTATTTTCATTCAATAAACTTTAGAACCAGTAACTCTAGATATGAATAATTTAGGGTGGTAATTGCCAAGATCTTTATCATTTCCTTTATTGTGTAGTAGGATAACTATTCCTAGACACAAGAAGATGGGAAACACCTTTCCATATATCTATTTGTAAGTATTTTAAAAGAATAGTTTGTAAATGTTAGGTAATAAAGTAATAGGGCGGTAACTGCCAAGGTCTTTATCGTCTCCTTTAGGGGTTTTTGATCTTGAAAAATTGTTCACGGTCCAAATTTTTATTTGTATTCATAAACTTGAAATAAATTTCTTTATGCAAACAATAAGAATAAACATCTTTACCAGAAAAAAATAATATATACACATTTGCAAAAGTCAAAAGAGATAAATATACATACAAGGGTAAGTAAAAAGTATTGCTACTAGTGTTCCAGTTCATACATGATGAGTTTATTCCAAACAAAACAGTTTTAAACATTTCTCTGAAGTATGTGTTAATCTATTTGTAAGTATTTTCAAGAATAGTTTGTAAAAGTTAGGTAGTAAATAATAGGGCTGTAATTGCCATGGTCTTTATCATCTCTTTTCTTGTATATTAGGACCACTATTTCTATACAGAAGCTTTGAGGAACTTTCTTTTATCGTAAACATTGTGTGAATAGTTGTGCTAGTCCTTTGTGTTAGACCTATCCTGCATCTTCTAAAAGATCTACCATCATACGATCTTCACCCGGGGCTTTTCCGCCTTTCATATTTCAGGCTTAAAACGTAAAGTATAC
>VCCN01001705.1:872140-882241 GCA_006491835.1 Architeuthis dux
CCAAATTTTTATCATCAGAATATTTTGATAGGATGTCCAAAGAAATTTAACAAAAAAACATTATTTTTCAACTTACAACTCAATTTCAACTCGTTACAGGCCATGGTGACTGGTCAATTTTTCCTGTACCCACACGTACACGGGGCCCCACATTAGACCAACCTTGTGTCATATTTTCCCTTGTGGCGAGGCAAATAAATACCAACCTACAAGTTACAACAGAACTGTAATACATTTCACTAATTCAACAATGGCAATCAAACCTTTTCAAGTTCAATATTATTAATCACTGCTACCCCACAACAGACCAGTTTGAACACTGTTGCTGGGTTTAGTTAATCATCGCTACCCACAACAGATGGGTTTGAACACTATTGCTGGGTTGCGATTACTCATGTGTTCTGCCATTTATATGTATCTATCTATGTATCTATCTATGTATCTATCTATGTATCTATCTATATATCCAGACTTTGCCCAACCCTAACCTTCAATGAGATGGGGAAACTTTTTTTTTTAAATTCCCCTCTTAAATAGGTTTTTAGTGGAGGGTTCAATTTTCAATGTAAGTTTATCCTAAATTGATCCCTTATTTTGTGTCCAGCCACATTCATGTTTGTTTTGTTTTTTTTAAATCATGAATTTATGGTTCAAACCTTACTGGTAGCATTTTCATCAAGGTAACTTAATTTTACCACCAACACTGCTTAATTTACGAAGCATATATGGTTGGTGGTGATTCATAATTTCCCTTGGAATGCTAGTCCTGATTAATTTTTTAAATGAATGAAGCTTTGTCAACCATTATAATATCACTACTTCTACAACCTGTGTACGTAAAACACAAATATGAACAATTGGGAGAAAATAAAGGATGAGTTAGATTTGATCTTCTGCCAGTCGTAAGAGCTCTAGTAGCTCAATTGGTAGAGCAGTGCCATATATAGGTAAAAGGAACATGAATACGAGTATCTGCAGGAGCTTGTTATGTATAATCCAATCTGCGCTGTTTACTAATTGCTGTACCTTGATGGTCTGACTTGCGATAAGAAGCAAGTATAAAATTTCAGATGAAAGAAAATACTCAAGTCAAAAATTAATAATGGTTTTTCAAGTTTAACTTTAATATAACACCAGAATCAACTTTCACCTAACTTTAAATTCCTGTACGCTTTCTTTATGTAAATAAAATGGTTTCATTGTTATTATAATTAATGCTTTGTCCATTTAGTCTTGCCACTTTTACAAGATATCTTTAGTTATCTTCAATCAATCACCTCAAAGTAAGTAAGTTTCTTCAATTGGTAATTCTAACGTGGGCAGTCATCTACAGTGCACAATAGTCTGCTAAACTGATGTAAAATTAGTTAAACTGCATAAGAGTAGGAATTAAAAACCTCAAAAGATGCTCTTATTGTGTGCAAGAATGTCTAAACACGGGCAGTCTGGGGGGAAAAAATGAATTTAACTTTAATATAGGATTTAAACTCTAAAACCACAGACCAAACACAAAATATACATATAATTCATAATAGTTTTTCCTCACCACTTCATTCCTAACAGTGGCACATCTGAATTATTTAAAAATGGCCGTTTTCTGTCCACAGTTCATAAATATCTTATGATTCATGGCTCGATAAGCTGATTATTGAAAGGAAACCATTATCTACGATCTGGAAAAGTAATAAATGTTTATTGTTGGTCAGTTCATTACAGAAGAACTTAACTGGCGAAAATTCTCACCTACGTTTCTATCAATACGTCCAACGTGGGTCAGAGTATTGATGAAACTAAGAGAGGTATTGAATTTCTTTTCCTCTTCCATTGGATCTGTGACATAGTGTGGCTCTGCTTCAATGATATCAATCACTCAGCCAGAAAATGGCATATCTACCCCTCTCTGACACCCTCACCTTTCCTTTCCTTCTCTCTTTGTTCTATTCTGCCCCTCTTCTCTCCCCCCTTTATCCGTCATTCTGCAACACCTCCACATTCTCTGCTTAATTGACAATCTCTACCTTTCTATCTATCTATATCTATCTATTTATCTGTGTGTGTATGTATGTGTGTATTATTGCTGTCATTATTGTTTTCTATCTTATTGTGTACAAATCTTGCCAATGATATCACAATGTTTGGTTAATTTATGGATATTAGGCTCCAGACACTTCCATTTTTCTTCTGTACTTCATTAGAAACTGTCAACCAAAACTGTCACCAAAACTGTCAATATAGGTTTTTTTCAGTTTTTAAGTTGGTCTGGCTGGCTATGTATGTATGTATGTATCATGTGTACATGCTGCACCAATGGAGCTAGAGGGCTGAAAATTTTAATATTTACTCCTTATTAAGTCTAGAAAAAAACTTTTTGTTTTTTTTTGAAAATTCCCTACTTAAATAGGTTTTTAGTGGGGGATTCAATTTGCAATGTAAGTTCATGCTAAATTGATCCCTTAGTTTGTGTCCGGCAGCATTCACTTTTATTTTTTTGAAAATTCAGACTTCTAAGTGATCACTGCCAAAATAAAGTCGAGAGAAGTAACTTATTCATTGATCACCCCTTTTGCTAGAGGGATGAAATCTTCAACATTTACTCCTTGTTATGTCTAGAAAATCTTTTTTCGTTTTTTAAAAATTCACTACCTAAATAGGTTTTTAGTGGGGGGTTCAATTTGCAATGCAAGTTCATGCTAAACTGATCCCTTAGTTTGTGTCCGGCAGTATTCATCTTTTGAAAATTGAAACATTTTAGTGAATTGAAACATTTTAGTGATCACTACCAAAAAGAAGGCGAGAGATGTAACTTATTCATTGATCACCACTTTTTCCAATTTTTTAAATTGATCACCCCCAAAACAGCAAGCTGCCAAAATACATTGGTCACATGATGGTTTCTAATGGGTGACTAACCAGACCTGTATTTTATTCTGTTTCATTTGTTTTATTTAATCATTTTTTTTTTGTGTGTGGTTAATTACGCCATCATTTGTTCTTCATTCACCAGCAAATCTGTTGTTGTTGTGCCATCTGCCATTTTTTTCCTTTTTTCTTGCCTTATTTTTATTTCCGTGAGACTAAGCATCAATATTTCAGATTCTGTCCCGCACGGTTATTATGTTTTTTTTATGGGCAAAATCAATGCCCAAGAATTGTGAATGAATTTACCATAATATAATGTCTTTGTTGTTGTTTTTTTTCTTCTTCTAATTAACACTCAGTGATTCAGCTGAAATGATGGAAGAGTATTGAACTGGACGTTATAAGGTCTATGGTTCAATAATCAATAAGGTCCAATCTCAATGCTGAGGCTTACTAACCTCAGACTTGTGTCTCCAAAAATTATCTTCATATCTTCATATCATATATGTATATACAAGTAAAGATAACTATTTATACCTTGTGTGTACTTCACATTTTGCCAGAATATAAACTCACTGATTGCAGATGTCAAAGGGCTTAAAAGAGTTACCGAAGACCTAGATACCAACTTTTGTCCCAACAATATCTCCAAAAGTTCTCAATGAATTTCAATGACATTTTGTTGAATGATTGGCCATTGACTAAGAACGAATTGATGACATTTTGTGGTGGATCCAAGGATTTTTTTCGATTAAGAGGAAAATAATTCCAGGATCCGTCCAAAAATTTAATAAAAAAATATCTCTCAATCAGAAAAGATCCCAGGATCCACCCCAAAATTTCATCAATTCTTCAAGCATTCGACAAAATTTCATTGAAATTCATGGAGAACTTTTGGAGATATTGTTGAAATTCATTGAAATTATGAATCAGTGCCACACATATATGCTGTGTTGGGGGTGATCAATTAAAAAGTTGGAAAAGGGGGTGATCAATGAATCAGCTACTTCTCTCGCCTTTTGTTGGGCTGTGATCATTAAAAAATGTCTGAAAAAACAAGCGGGCAAAAAATACTGACCAATTTAGCATAAACTTACATTGCACATTGAACATCCCTCTAAAAACCTCTTTAGGGAGGGGATTTTCAAAAAACAAAAAAAAGTATTTTCCCTACTCATTGAGAGGAGTGTGTGTGTAAGATTTTAGGTTTCTACTATGAACGGTTAGGGCTGAGTGAAATCCAGATACATAGATAGATACATAGATAATATAAATGTCAGAACACATGAATAACCTAAACCCAGCAATAAACCAGTGTTGTGGGTAGCAGTGATTAATTATGATACATGAAATATTCAAGTATGAAGTAAGGTATAGCATAAAAACATTTATAGAAAAATGTATTTAAAGATGTATAATGCTGATTTTTATGTAAACATATATACAAATATATATATACATATATATGTGGGAATCAATGCTAATGGTTCATTACAAGCGGTACTGCTGGTTTCACATATAGATTTTCATAATGAACATTTCCAATTGTTTTTATACATCTAGTTAGTTGTTTTCTGAGTGGCTAGTTGATTCGTTCAATGGATGTCCATGCTTCATGTGGGCGTGTTTTAGGTATTTTGTTGTTATGCGATTGGCTGTTTGGTCTCTCCAATGGGTATCTATGTTTTATTTTGGGTGTGTTTGTATGTTTTATCTATGTTTATCCGCTCGTTAATCTATCTGTTTTATGGTTCTGAAGTGGTTAATCCGGGTAATGTTTTTTAAACATCTTATCTCTGGTTTTACAATGGTGATTATTCCAGGGGATTCATCCATTAATCTCCAGTCAGTCTCCAAGGACCTAAGCTAGACAGAATATAAGATAAAAATTTATAATAATCACCACTGTAAAACCATAAAAGAGATAAGATGCTTACTTACTTACTAGTAATCCGGATACACAGATAGATACATGAACAGAAACTCTCCTTTATTTCTCCCTCATTGCTCAGCACCATATTTGTTATTGTTTTTATATACACTAGCTATACTAATAGTAGTAATATTATCTCGACAGTTTCTAACAAGATTGGAAAATAAGAAGATTGAAAGAATCAGTACAGTGTACAGTCAAATCGCATTGGACACACCAGTTCTCGTAAGATCACAGAAGTTAAGCAACGTCAAGCCTGGTCATTACCTAGATGGGTGACAGTCATGGAATACCAGGGATAGGAGTCGCACCCACCCATCTCTGAAAGGATAGTAGCGATAAGAAAGAGTAGACCCGGGGTGGCCTACAACCAGGTTTGTTTCCTGGTATGAGAGAAGAAGAAGAAGAAGAAGAAGAAGAAGAAGAAGAAGAAGAAGAAGAAGAAGAAGAAGAAGAAGAAATACTTGTCAAAAATCTAGAATGGTTGACAATACTTCATTTAATAAAAAATAAATCAAGAGAATCCATGTTCATTTATATGTGTATGCAAGCATGACTGCGATGTATGATAATAATAGACAAAGAACAGGTCTGTTTAGTCACTCAATAGAAACCATCACATGACCAACGTCTTTTGTTGGGGGTGATCTATTAAAAAATTGGAAAAAGGAATGATCAATGAATAAGTTACTTCTCTCATCTTTTGTTGGTCTGTGATCACTAAAAAAGGTCTGAATTTTCAAAAAAAAACAAGTGTGACACACTGAGCCAAGGCAGTTGGCTATAGGTCCAGGGGTGTAGCTGAAGGAGGTATTTAAAATCGCCCCCAGGACCCCAATGGAGGGGGGGCCCAAAAAGCTCTGTGTTGGGAGTAATCAATTAAAAAATTGGAAAAAGGGGTGGTCAATGAATAAGAATAAGCTAAGCTAAGGCAGTTGATTATAGGCCCAAGGGTGTAGCTGAAGGAGGGATTTAACCCCCCACCCCAAGCTCTATGAATAGTAGTTCACATACTCCATTTCTACTGGCATTATACAATAACAAGGATATGTTTGTACAACAGTTATAGTAACAATAATACTGTAATAATATTAATAAATTACTATTACCATAGTCAATTTACGATTTAAAGTGAACTTTTTCTGTATTACCTGCATCTTTATGCTTGTTTGCCATTGTTCATGTAACCCGATCTGCTCATGCCTTTAACTCAGATATGCAATGATGGGTTATTTTTCTCATATTAAATGTTGGTGCATGTCCATTTATTCCAAATTTTAGTTTTTCATCAATTCTCACCAAATCATTGGTTTCCAACCTTTTCATTACCAAGGTCCCTGTTTATCTAAATGAATTTTCATATGGGCCCCAGGCTTTTGAAAGCTCTGTCCACGGACCCCCAGTAATACCTTTGTGGACCCTCTGGGGTCTGCGGTGCCCAGGTTTGGAACCAATGCTAAATGTTGAAGGAGGGGGGGGGGCGCTCAAATCTCCAGCTATGCCCCTGTATGTCTTTTTTATGTATTTTCAGGGGGACATACATATGGGGTAGTTTACAATCGTGTTGTGTCAACTGTCAGTATGTTTGGGGGTGGGAAGTACCCCTTGTTCTTTTTTAGGATTTGAGACAATTTTCTCTCTGTGGTTAAGGTTGGATCTTTTTGAATCTTTTTGTAGCAACCCAATCCAATAATGTTTGACAGATTTTCTTTTTCTTTCAAGCGTAGAATTTCTTTTATCTGCCGGCGCTATGATGATATTTTTGTCTCTCTGTAGAAACTTGAGTGTCGCCTTTTCTTATGAGTGTATAAGTCAGACCAAGAAGGAGTTTAATCATCTGAAAAATCAACATCAACCAAACTCTTTGGATGTTAATGACCCTTTTCAAAACTATAGACAATATCTCTCATTTATATTTTGTGTCCACCAAGAAGGAAACCCTTATTTTCAGAACACAAACCGAACCGATACTGGGGGGTCGAGAGATGCATGGATTACAAGCTTAGTCCCAGGTGGATGTAGCTCTCTCTCTCTCTCTCTCTCTCTCTCTCTCTCTCTCTCTCTCTCTCTCTCTCTCTTTCTCTCTCTAGGGTTCCTGTATCTCTGTCCTGTCAGTCTTAATTTAGCCTCACACTGGTCAGAGGCTACACCGAGAAGACAGTCTCCAACATTATTTCAAAACATTCCAACTAACGCTATATGTTAGAAGTCATGTGTTCAATCTCTAGGTCAGATAGTTGCAGAGATATACACCTGCTCAGTGGAGAGAAAAAAGTGACAGCTAAAAGTTATGAAATTTCCTAGGAGGGAAAATGGCTGTGACAGTTAAGGAATGGGGAAACTGGGCTGAAAGAATCCTTGTATACCAAAAGAGTTTTATTTTCTTACATTTTGTTTCAAATGGTGATTGCAATTTGCCAAAATATGAATATTGGGAGAATAAAAGTCATTGGGATGTAGAAAAAAAACATTAAATTCTTTAATAAAATATAGTTGCACCTTGGAACATGAAAATTTACTGGAAACGGTGCTTTGCTTTACATATTTTTCAGTACTAAATAATTATCAAACATCTCCTAGGACAAACAGGTTGGTAGAATTTACATGGGCAAGTAAGATAGCCATATGGGATTACAGAACATTCATAGCAAATGATTTATAGCTGTATATATTTCATAGCCAACTTTTCATGGCTGGTTTTTGATTGATTGATTGTTTTGTTTAACAGCACATCGACCCTTGGTAGGTCATTTAGTGCTGGATTCAGTAGGGGGAGGGGGGATCCCATGTCCGTGACTAGAGACTTGAGTGGGGGAAATCCCAAATCCCTGTCACTGAGACAAATGCCAAGAGGACCGGGATAAAGGGGGAGGGAGATCCCGAAAGCTTCTCAGGACAAATCCTGAGCATACTAATGATGATCGCCTCCCAACCAGCTGGCCAAGATATCCTGTGCAACTTCTTCCAGGACGATACCTGAGCATGCTACAAGGATCCCCGAAGGGCCGTGGTTCTCTGAACTTCGAGGCCATGGTTGTTTCAAAGCACAGATACTCCACTTTGATCCTAGCCACAGCTAAGATATCCTGCGCAACTTCTCCCAGGACGATACCCGAGCATGCCACAAGGACCCCTGAAGGGCCGCGGTTTTCTGAACTTCGAGGCTATGGCGGTTTCGAAGAACAGATACTACACTTTGATCTTACTCAAAAGGCTGCAAAGCGATCTTTTTCATAGCTGGATACATCTTGCTGATCTGGTGTCGCTAATCTAATTATAATTGAAGAAACTTATGAAGTGATGCTATGTAGTATAGTAAAGTATTTTTAATTATTGTTTTTAAACATGTTTTTTCAGATCTCTGAGATTATTAACAAAAAAATTAGATTTCATTTTTATTATGGTTTTTAATGATGCATAACAATAGGTTGGAAAGCATTTGGTATGAATAGAGACATTCTGAAGAGCACCTTGCCAATGTGCCTAAAGCATAAAGTATACAATGGCTGCATAATACCAGCTATGACTTATTGATGCAAAACATGGAAATTAACCAAACGAGCTGAAAACCAGCTCAGAATAGCACAGAGAGCCATGTAAGTAACTTACCTTTGTAAGTATATTTTGAAATTTCAAGTTATATTTTATTAAATTCCCAGTTTTACAAATATATTTTTAAAATAGGCCCCTATCTATAAATATACCTAAAATTAAAATTTCGACATACCGTGCTAAAAAGGTTCGCCACCACTGGGTTTGATTTGATTAAGTCGAATATTCAATAGACAATACATTTTTTCAAGTAATTTTTGTGTCCATAAGACTTTCGTTACCTCCAAGAATGTATCAGTCAGCTGTGAGAAAAAACTAATTTTTAAAGGTCTTACTATTAATTTATTTACAATCTACTTATATGAATTCCAAAGTGTCATGTTTGAAGGCACAAAAAATATTTTAAATTTTTTCAGAAGAAAGTATCTTGTAACTTCGAAATTTATTAGTTTTAAAAAACACAACCTATAAACAATCTATTTTTTATCGAATGTAAGTGACTTCAAACATTTCAAAGACAGGCACAAAAAGATTGATATTAATTTTTTCAAAAGAAAATATCTTAGTAACTTTGAAAGTTTGTTAGTTTAAAAAAAAACAACCTATAAACAATCTATTTTTTATTGAATGTAAGTAACTTCGAACATTTCAGAGACAGACTAGAGACACCAGTTCAGGCTAGTTTCTTCTTCGATGTCAACGTTTCAGTGACATCACCGGTGTCACAGCAAAATACGTCCCTTTTCGGTTTGCTAAAGTTTGGGGTGCGTGATGGGAACAAGGTCTATTGGAACTTCTCTGCTAGTGCTATGCTATAGTTGTTGGATTACCTCTGGTAAATACACTTTATTCAAAACCTTTGACAGAAATAAGTTTAAAAAAATGTTTTTAAATAAAGTTGTATAGTAATTATCACTGACATGATGAATTCTAACGCTTAAATTATTTACTTTGCTATGCTACATAGCATCACTTCATAAGTTTCTTCAATTATAGTTAGATTAGCGACACCAGATCAACTTGATACAGCCATGAATTTATCCGGCTATGAAATATATACGGCTATTAATTGTTTGCTATGAATTTCTGGCGATTAACTCGCCGGATCCCAGCTTTGTGAGAGTGGTTCTCCCTCAGTCAGGCTCGGCCCAAACCTTTATGGTGTCCTAAGCAAAATTTGTTTTGGGAGCCCCCTACCGCCTTTGAAAACAAATTTAAGCTCTCTTGTGGAACATTACAAGCACTCTTGGGGGGGCCTCTGGTGGCCACAGGTCCCGAAGCAGCCATTTAATTTGCTTATGCCTTGGGCCAGCTCTGCCCTCAGTCATTGTGGCATGCCGGTGATGAGATATTTTATCAGGATATCAAAGAACAAGAAGAACAATCTGTAAGATATTTAATGAAAACCATTTCATCAACATCTGAAGATATTTTCATATATTTTTCAATCAGATCTTTCATCAGATTGGGAGAAGAATTGGCAATATTTGGCTAGAAGAAACTAACAATTTTATTTTAAACTATATTTATTGCATGCTATAGACAATAAACACCAAAGGATACTGTGATCAGAAAAATAAGTCCTAGAGGTTAAGATTGTACGTTCATTGCTCCACATGATTCTAAGACATTTCTCAGAACTTAAATTATCACAGACTGAAAGAAATGGGTGTTGGATTTTTCTTCAAAATTTACATCCTAAGTCTGAAATAAAATCTTTCCCCATGCCAAATAACAAAGTTGTATTTCTTGTCATT
>VCCN01001705.1:976658-987790 GCA_006491835.1 Architeuthis dux
AGTAGCTCCCCATTTTAAAATTCTTCTATAAAATTCAATAATTTTATTCATAATTTATTTACAAATAAATGAATTTCCATTTATGTAAAAATGGTAGCTGTAACTTCTATAAATTATGACCAAATAAATTATGGACTAAAGTTTTTAATTTTTCGTTAAAAATGCAAAAATAAAAAACTTCTTTTCAGAGATTTTGTTGATCAAGAAAAGAAGACGTGGGTAATACAGTGAAATATCACAATTCATTTCTCTTTGTTTGGTAACTTTATATAATTTCCAATGACAAAAAAAAAGGTGATATATGGAGTAGCATTTCTCCCAAATTGTCTGATGGAATTCATTTTTTTCATTTTAGATTATTTCCCATGATCCAAATAATTTTCTACGGTAAAGTAGAAAAACAAAACAAAACAAAACAAAAAAACAACAGAATATAAAAAACATTGTCAGGTTTACTTTCTTAACATGAATCTGAAAAGATATGTACAGCAAATGGAAGGAGGGGATTTTGTTATCGGGACAGTACACTCTTCCTCAGTTGAAGTTAATGACAATTTTGACAAAAAAATTCTCCAACCATTATCAGGTGATATCACGGAACTATACTGTTGTATAACAAGCTGCAACAAGAATTGGTTTCTGGATTTTTACAAATTCTTAAGCTCCGTGAAACAATCGGAATCAAGTTCAGTTGATAGATATGTTTAAAGCTCCCAGATGCATATCTGAGCTTGTATATATCTGTTGAGCTCAGCCAACATTACCCGATATAGAATGGGAATTGGCTGGTTGATATGTTAGTTGTTTGATTATTCTTTTAGTGTCCTAATTTCAATTTTTAACAGCATTAAAACCATTCATGAAGTGACAGAAAATAAGTATACCTTTGAAAATAAAAAGAGAAATTTCCACAAAAAGAATAGATCATGTTAAAAATCAGTCTGCAGGAAAGATATTCTCAACTTTAAAGGGATATTATATGACCACAAGCCTATTTTACCATTAATTGTTCAGAAGATAAAGGAAATAGGATTCTCCTGATAATTTTCCAAATAATTTTCTACTCTTCTTGCTAAGATTTATTAGTAATTTCTTTTGTATTTGCCTCAAATAATTTTAAATAACCATAAAAACAGTATTAATGCAACTGGAAAGATTTTTTCTAAAATACCTAATGCGAGGTATGGTAAAAAAAATCGTTTCTACTTCTAAGTTGGAATGAGTGTACAGGCCATATAACTAATCTTAAATATCAAGGAAATCCACATACAATAATTTTCTTTAATTTATAAACTGACCTTGCATTGTTATTTGATAAAAAATATTCAAATTCATTCAATGAAGTATATCACATTGTTGTTGTTGTTGTTGTTATGGGGTTGGAATGTAAATTGTCCAATTTTCAATCATTTTTTTTTTTGTAATGGTAAGATTAAAATTAGGTAATGAAAATTTTGACTTATAAAATTTAGAACCTGTTACGGCTCAGAAGTAGTGGGAGTTCCTCTAGAATAGTAACTGTGGTACTGGGGGCAGTGGCCTAGGGCTAGAATTATAGTGGCTATTCATTGGTTGGTCCCTGAACTGTGGTTGTCCACCAGAAGAGCCACAATCTACAGTGACTGTGTTCTGACCTGCTGACTTTTTCAAAGGACTCAATTGCCCAATTGTGGGTGTGAAAAAAGCCCTACCCCCAATTGACGTGTCACTGGGGTAGGTGAATGTCTTTTCTAAAGGCTTCAGGCCAATGTCTTGGAAGTTGAAGGTCTGAGGTGGAGGGGGATTGCAGTACTGCTGTGTGAACAAATCTGAAAAACAAAAACAAAAAATGGGAAAATGAATAAATTAATTAGAAATAAGACATGTCTAGTAGTGTCTAGTTTGTAAAGTGTACAAGAGTATTACTGTATTTGACGAAATATGAGACCCCTCCCTTTTTTCCACAAAAAAGGCTCAAAAAGGTAAATGTAACCCTCATTGTCCAGTCCTAAATTGGCCAGAACTAGAGGAGGAATTTAAAAAATGGGTGATAAATGAGAAGAATTCAGAGAAATGCATTTTTAATCACTGCCACTGGTTTATTGCTGGGTTTAGGTTATTTATGTGTTCTGATATTTATATGTATCTATATATGTATCCGGAGTTCACCCAGCCCTAACTGTTCATAGTAGAAACTTGAAATTTTGCACATACACTCCCCTCAATGAGTAGGGAAAATTCTTTTTTTGTTTTTTGAAAATTTCCCCCCTAAATAGGTTTTTAGATGGGGGTTCAATATGCAATGTAAATTTATGCTAAATTGGTCACTAGTTTGTGCCTGCTTGATTTTTGAAAATTCAGATCTTTTTTGTGATCACAGCCCAACAAAAGGTGAGAGAAGTAACTACTTATCCATTGATCATCCCTTTTTCCAACTTTTTAATTGATCACCACCAACACAGCATATACGGGTGACAGTGATTCATAATTTCCCTTGCAATGCTAGATCTTCATATTCTCTGTTGAAATAGGGGCAGGAGGGTCTTATATGCCATCAAATACGGTAAATAGTACTGAAATAAATAAATATATATAGAGATATAAAACCTTGTCCATCAGACAATTACAACTGCTGCCTGTTTATCAAATACTAATTACTCAACAAGCATTATTCCATGAATTACTTGGACTAATACCTTCATCTTTGTTGTTTTCATCACAACAATTAAGCCAATGTATTCTTCAACTGAAATCTTGTGATGAAAACAACAAAGATAAGGAAATCAGTTGAATAATTTATAGATTAATAACAATATTCCATTCCAGAATTATGAAGGCCAGAGAAGCTCTAAAACATTATTGATCAAGACATCAAAGATAAGGATACTAGTTCAAATAGTTCACAGAATAATGACAATAATTCATCTCAGAACTTCAGAAGCCAGTAAACAAGTGGTGTAATAGTTTTTTAAAAGCCAATCAAATCACTGGAATAAAAGCAATGGCCGGATACTTTCTGGACAGATCTCGTCTACTCACTATGGTATCAATCTGCATCTCATATTTGAAGGGGTAATTATTTTGCATACCCGCAAGACGCAAAGTACAACACAGGGTCTGTTTGATTCCATCTCATATGATTTGAAGGGAAGAGGTTTTTACTTTTATCATTTTTTCAATATTTTTATTATGAAAAAAATGATCAATGTCTTCTTTATAATGATAGTTTTCTACAACTTGAAAGAGACATAGTGATTGATGTACGAGACCAATAGCCTATCAATCAAAGAGTAAATGGAAAGGAGGAAGAGGGACATTAAAGGTGAGATAGGAAGAAAAGGAAGAAAAGGAAGAATAGGGAAGTGATCTTCGCGTACTGCTTTAGCTAATATCTTTTTGATTTTATATTGGGTTGGCCAAAATGGTTGTTATGTGTTTTACGTTAAATAGCATTAGGAACGTTTAGTTTTAACTAACTTGACTCAAAACGATTGCTTTTGATTGACAGCGACAGCTGTCAGATCAGTGTGTATTTTAGAAAAAGATTTGTCAAAACTAGTTTTGTCCCCGGCAGAAAAAAAGCTGCCAGGGTCTATCATTCACTATGAGTGTCTATCAACATTGTTGCTGTTGTATCCTTTTTCTCAATTGGATAACTTTGTTATTCCTTAATATATTTCAATGAAATTTTGTATGTAGACCTGTGGAGGGATTCTACCTCGGAGAGTAATGAGTTATGGCTGATCCAATTATTTGTTTACATTTTATAATCAAAAACGTTGTTTTTGTTTATAATTGGGAAAATTTCTCAAATCTTGACTGATTTTGCTCAAATGTGGCTATAAAGTTGACGAAACCCCAGGAATTGAAAAATGATGAGTTATGGTCGATCCGATTGTTTGTTTACATTTTATATATAAATAACCATATGTCAACATGCAAAAAATATTGAACTTTGGAATTGCTGAACCGATTAGAATGAAAACTGTTATACAGGTTCTTGGGCACCTAATTACTGAAAATATAATGTTTTTAAGAATTTTACAGTTTGAATAAAAAAAAATTTGGGTATCTCAGAGTTAACGGTCCTAATAAACAACTAATTGCCAATCTGGTAGTTCAGCATACCATATTATATCGGTTGTGAGAGACAAACATCCTCTGGCCCACCTTTCTCTCTGTCTCTATTTCTCTCTGTCTCTATTTCTCTCTGTCTCTATTTCTCTCTGTCTCTATTTTTCAACCATTTTCTACACAGACCTTTTTAAGATTTTTTTTTGAATTTTCTAACATCGAAGATGGATGAAAATAAAAAATGCAACTCGAACGCAATAAAAGATTTGCACAGTTTATGGAGAAGGCACTGTGACTGATCAAAAATGTCAAAAGTGGTTTGCTAAGTTTCAGGCTAGAGATTCCTCACTGAATAAACATTCCATGATAGGCAAGACCAAATCAAAGTGATTAAATCAAGACATTACTTGAGAATAATCAATGTTATACAAAAGATTTCTCTTAATGAAAAAAAACAATTTAAATTCCCTGGAAGACTGCAAAGGGCATCTAGAGCAGTTCTTTGCACAGAAAAATAAAAAAAGTTCTGGGAGGATGGCAGAAGATAGTGGAACAAAACAATAAATATACAGGTCTGGTTAGTCACTCAATAGAAACTGTTACGTGACCAATGCCTTTTGGCAGCATGCCATGTTGGGGGTGTTCAATTAAAAAATTGGAAGAAGGGATGATCAACGAATAAGTCCAAATTTTCAAAGAACAAGCGTGAACACTGCCAGAGACAAACTGAGTGACCAATTTAGTATAAACTTACATTGCAAATAGAACCTCCCACTAAAAACCTATTGTGGGTTAATTTTAAAAAAAAAAAATTTTTTCTAGAGGAGTAAATGTTTAAATTTTCAGCCCCCTAGCTCCATTGGTGTGGCCTGTATGCGCGATACATACATAGATAGATAGATATAGCCAGCCAGACCCACTTAAAAACTGAAGAAACCTATGTTGACAGTTTTGGTTGACAGTTTCTAATATATACGGTTCAATAAAGTAAAATAAAAAATATATAATTCCTCCCACATATTGTTATACGTATGTATGAAAACATTCATAGTAGTGAAGTGTCTACTGCACAGATCTCACAAGCCACAGGTAGTTAACTTGATCCTTGCCGAGTGCTTAAATATATGCATTTATGTGTGCGCAAACTTGTCTATGTGCATGCACATGTATATGTTTGCATCTATATGTGTTTGTGTGTGTAGGAGGGAATGATAATGACAAAAGTGAATCTCAAAATGCATGGGGATAACTCTTCGAAGTATTGATAATGGTAATATTCTAATACGGACCTTCTAAGTATCACACACATTCTAATACACTGTCACGCTCACACGCATGAAAGGAAAATTCTCACGCATTTTATAAAAAAATGTTAGATTTATTTTATCATATTGTGGGGGGATAGGTCAGACAATCAAGCAGAGGGATAGTTCATCAGAAAAGTCAATCAGTAAGTTATAGGGAAATAGATAGGCCTAAAAGATTTTCACGCATTTTATAAAAAATGTTAGATTTATTAAATTGGTTTAGATTTCTGATAAAAATCTTATCTTAGATGAGAGGTAAACTTTCAGTCCACATTCAGTGACAGTATTGATGGTGAAATTGGAATAGGGGAGGGCGGTGATACTTCGGACAGTGGAATAAGATTGTATTTCCAGAAAAAGGTATGGGATCTAGGGCTGCAAGAAAATCCGAGAGTTTGTTTACATTGTATATGAGGAATTTCAAAACAACAAGCTCAGAACTTCTTTCTTCAGGTAAGAATTTATGTTTTTTGAGGTTCCTATCTGTTTTTTGGAGTGTATATCATAAGCTCTAACTACATGAATATGGCAAGCAATGATTTATGCATTATTATGGTGATTCTGTGTTACATGTAGAAGATATTGCTGTTGAAAGTGAATGTTAAACTCTGTTTGTGTGAACTTTGAGGGAAGCCATTATTTTATCATATTGTGGGCGGATAGGTTGGACAATCAAACAGAGGGATAGTTCATCAGAAAAGTCAATCACTAAGATATAGGGAAATAGATAGGCCTAAAAAATGTTCACGCATTTTATAAAAAAATGTTAGATTTATTAAATTGGTTTAGATTTCTGATAAAAAATGTTATCATAGATGAGAGAGTTAAACATTCAGCCCACATACAGTGACAGTTTCACTATGGTGAAATTGAAATATATCCTTGTAATATATACTTGAATACATTTTACCCCCGATTGCCTGATCGTAACTTTAATCTGAGAGGAGAGTGTTTAGAATCTGAGCCCAATTCAAACGAGGCTGCACAAAGTGAGTTACCTGGATGTGAGAAAAATGTTTTGTAAAGAATTGTTGGGTGTATATCTGTATGCATTCAGTATATTTTTCATAGAACTCACATTATTTGTAAAGATCACATACAAAACTTTTGAAACATGTTTTAAATAGACTTCTAGACAACACTTAATTTCAGTAGTTGATATGCCTTGAAAACGCAATTTTAGCCAATCTTGGATGCATAATTTTCGAAAAGTTTTCTGGGGGAGCTTGCACCTAGACTCCCCCTAAAATCCTCCCCCCATTTTCCTCCATGCATTGGGGTGGGGTGGGGGGGCAGCACACGATTCTCACACATTGGAACTTGACAGGTATGCTAATAGCAGAGAGTAACAGACAGTCATTGAAAGAAAGGACGAATGAAAAAAAACAAAAGAAAGAATGAAATAAAGAACGAAAGAAAGAACAAAAGAAAGAACAAAAGAATGAACGAAAAAAAAGAAACAACTTTCTCCAATTACATTTTGTTTTGAAAAAGCTTAGTACTTACATATTATATACTAGAATCTACTTCTTAGAAAACTAGGAAATAATGAAAAAACCCACTTCACAAAAATTTCATGCCTAAATAAACATTTTTAGTAATTCTAAGAAATAATTGCACATAAGTGCATTATCAATATTAAAATGTGCAATACAGTGTATTTAGTGTTTAGTATTACAGTTAATCCACGCTTCGTAATAATATCCTAAATTCCAGTTATTACCATTGTTAATTTTGGGTTAAAAAAATAACATGTTAGAATGAGACAAGGTGAACTGACAATTCGCATATACTTGGTTTCTGTGTTTTTATTTTCTATTTTCTACGGCTTTCTTCTTTTCTTGTCTTTTTTTTGCTTCTTTTTGATCAGACGTGAAAGGTTTTCGTACAGAATTGATCCTTAATCCATTTTGTTCCGAAACGAATGCCCCCCCTCTCACCTCCCCGTGACAGCGTGGCTGCTTGTCACCGATCTCAATCTATCAAATGAATGACACTCTTTTCAGATGCTTATTACTTCCACCATGATTACCCCCCTCCCCCCGTTTTTACTCTCTTTATTTGTCTCTCTTTATATTTTTATTTTTTATTTTATTACTTATTTATTTTGTTTGGTTGTTTTTTTTCTTCTTCCCCCCCAAACCAATTCTGTGTGTAAGCATCAGGCAGTGTGACTTGTGTGAATGCATGCACATGTGTACACACACACACACACACACACTTACATCCAGTCTTTCTACATATGTATACAATGTTGCTGTTAGAAATCGTCAACCAAAACTGTCACCAAAACTGTCAACATAGGTTTCTTTCAGTTTTCAAGTTGGTCTGCCTGCCTGCCTGCCTGACTGACTGGGTGGCTATATATGTATCACAGGCCACACCAATGGAGCTAGAAGGCTGAAAATTTCAACATTTACTCCTTATTATGTCTAGAAGAAACTTTTTTTTTTAAAACTCCTCCAAAATAGGTTTTTTGTGGGGTTTCAATTTGCAATGCAAGTTTATGCTAGATTGACCACTAATTTGTGTCATGCTTGTTTTTTTTGAAAATTCAGACTTTTTTAGTGATCACAGCCCAACAGAAGGCGAGGGGAGTAACTTATTGATAGATCACCCCTTTTTCAAACTTTTTAATTGATCACCCCCAACATAACATGCTGCTGGCTGGGTGGCTATGTATGTATCACAGGCCACACCAATGGAGCTAGAAGGCTGAAAATTTCAACATTTACTCCTTATTATATCTAAAAGAAACTTTTTTTGTTGAAAACTCCCCCATAATAGGGTTTTTGTGGGGTTTCAATTTGCAATGTAAGTTTATGCTAGATTGATCACTAATTTGTGTCATGCTTGTTTTTTTGAAAATTCAGACATTTTTAATGATCACAACCCAACAAAAGGCGAGAGAAGAAACTATTTCATAGATCACTCCTTTTCCAAATTTTTTAATTGATCACCCCGACATAGCATGCTGCCAAAAGACAATGGTCGCTTGCCAGTTTCTATAGAGTGACTAACCAGACCTGTTTATGACTATAGAGCAAATGAAATAATGGTTGGAAGTAACAATGAGATAAGGCGGCTTAGTGAATAAAGAGGATCATGGGAAGGATAGAAAGGGAGAGGGGGGGAAGCAGGAATTTTTATCTTTTGCCCCAACAGAAAAGTTGGGCGGTGATCGGCTGAGAGAAAGGGTTAGGGAAGAAACGTGTTACTGAGGGAGAAATGATAAAGCTACACACTGGGAAGGTTTTTTTTTTTTCTTTTTTCTTGGTGGGTTTTTTAAGGCCTTTCTTTTTTTTTTTAGTTATTTATTTATATATATGAATTTTTGTCCTGTTCTTTTTTTGCATGTATGTGCATGCATTCGTGAGGCGCAGCCGCATAAAACTGGTGACAATGAAAGTGGTAAAGATAAAAAGGAGGGATGAAAGCTTGAACGAGGGGAAGGAAAGAACGAAAGAACGAACGAACGAAGTCTGACAAAAGAAAGAGTGAAAGAGATGTCAAATGGAATATTTGAATGTTCGACAAGTAATTTTCTTTATTCTCCTTCGGAATAAGTTCCAAATTGTGTGAATAAAGAAAAAGAAAAATACAGGTCTGGTTAGTCACTCAATAGAAACTGTCACATGACCTATGTCTTTTGGCAGCATGCCGTGTTGGGGGTGATCAATTAAAAAAATTGCAAAAAGCAGTGATTATCGAATAATAATTTATGATTTTTAAAAAAATGGTCAGGTTAGTCACGCAGTAGAAACTGTCATGTGACCAATGTCTTTAGGCAGCATGCGATGTTGGGGGTGATCAATTAAAAAAAATTTCAAAAAGGGGTAATTATCAAATAAGTTCCTTTTCTTAACTTTTTTGGGCTGTGATCACTAAAAGTCCAAATTTTCAATAAACATGTGAGAATGCTGCTGGACACAAACTAAGGGACCAATTTGACATGAACTTCCATTGTAAATTGAATCTCCAAGGGAATTTTCAAAAAACAAAAAACATTTTCTCTACTCATTGAGCGGAGTGTGTGTGCAAAATTTCTACTATGAACGGTTAGTGCTGGGCGAAGTCCAGATACATAGATAGATACATATAAATTTCAGAACACATGAAAAACCTAAACCCAGCAACAGTGATTAAAAAATAACCTGAATGAATTTAAAATTGTTGAAAAAAATGATTTATTTAAGTTATTTCTCACACTTTTTGTTGGGTAGTGATCACTAAAAAAGTCTGAATTTCCCCAAAAAACAAATGTGAATGCTGCTCGACAAAAACTAAGGGATCAATTTAGCAAAGACTTACATTGCAAATTGAATCCTTCACTAAAATCCTATTTACGGGGGAATTTTTTAAAAAACAATAAAACATTTTTTGTAGACATAATACGTAGTAGATTTCATCCCTTTAGCTCCATTGGTGCAGCCTTTACGCATGATACATACATCGCCAGCCAGCCAGACCAACTTGAAAACTGAAGAAACTTATTTTGACAGTTTTGGTGACAGTTTTGGTGACAGTTTTGGTTGATGGTTTCTTATAGGGTGCAGATGGAATAGATGCCCTTTGGTCATGTGTATTTGTGTGAGTGAGAGGGAGATAGAGAAAGACAGAGAAGGGTCAGAGAGAGAAAAAGAAAACAGATGTGACATGTATCTATGTATGGATACCATGACTTTTTATCGAACAACATTTCATCGAAAATGCAAAATACTCACATACACATAAATGCCACAAACACATACATACCACATACATACATGTCATATATATATACACATCATCAGCCGTTATAAGTCCACTGCTGGACGAAGGCCTTTCCCATCTCCTTCCATGACAACCTATCTTGTGCTAATCTCTGCCAAGTCTTACCGGCAAACCTTTCTATCTCGTCCCTCCATCTTGTGTCTGGCCGTTTCCTACCTCTTTTACTATCCCATGGGCACCAATCTGTTAATCTTTTCCCCCATCTATTGTCATCTCTTCTCGCTAGGTGGCCGGCCCATCTCCACTTTTGTTGTTTAATTAGTTGTATAATGTCCTTTACTCTAGTCTTTTCTCTGATCCATGTTGATCTTTTTCTATCTCTCAGCGTTACCCCTAGCATTGCTCTTTCCATGGCTCTCTGTGCTATTCTAAGTTTGTTTTCTGCTCGTTTGGTTAATTTCCAGGTTTCGCAACCATAAGTCATGGCCGGTATTATGCAGCCGTTATATACTTTCCGTTTTAGGCACATTGGCAAGGTGCTCCTCAGAATGTCTCTATTCATACCAAATACACATATATTACATTCACACATATGCACATACACACATGCAAACACAGGCCACATATGCACACAATTACACTTATGCACACATGAACAAACATATCACATACACACGTGTAGATCTGTGTGTTTGTATTTTGCATTTTTTATGAAATGTCGTTCGATGAAAAGTCATGCCATGCTATGTATGTGTCTAATATGGTTCTAGGTGAATTTGTCTACAACAATTCATCTACGATTACAATTCATCTACAATAATTTATCTACAGAAAAATTCATCCACAACAATTTATCTACAATAATTTATCTATAGTTAATTCAACAAATAAACACACATACACATATACACATAAGGCGCTGCTCAGGACCCTTAAATCCTTTGTATAACCTGTACAATATCTTCAGAAATAAATGGAAATCTACCAAATTCTTATCAACAGAATATTTAAATGAGATGTCCAAAGTAATTTAACAAAAAATCATTATTTTTCAGCTTA
>VCCN01001705.1:1206520-1216567 GCA_006491835.1 Architeuthis dux
GGGGGAGAGTCAATTTGCAATGTAAGTTTGTGTCACATTTGCTTTATGAAAATTCAGATTTTTTTAATGATCATTGCCCAACAAATGGCAAGAGAAGTAACTTATTCATTGATCACCCCCTTTTTCCAATTTTTAATTTATCACCCTGAATACGGCATGCTGCCGTTGGTCACCTGACGGTTTCTACTGAGTGACTAACCAGACCTTTCCCTTCCTTCAATCCACTTTCAATACTTAGGCATCTTCTTCACTGTTCATCTTCTTCTCTTTTTCTTTACGTAATCTTTATCCTGTTAGCTTTTGTCTCTGTTGTTTGCTTCGCTTTGTCTTTTTTTTCTTCTTTTTCTTTTTCTGTACTCCATTGTATACTTCCTCTTCAATCTTTTTGTCTTCTTCTCTTTCAGTTCTTTCTTTTAATTCAATTTTTTCCTCAACGTTTTTCCCCTTTCTTTAACCTAGTTTTTTAATAACTGCCTCTTCTTTGTTTTCCTTTTCCCATACATTAATTATTTACATTGCCTTTCCTTATTTTTGTTAATCACCGCTACCCACAACACTGATTTATTGCTGGGTTTAGGTTATTGATGTGGTCTGACATTTGTATGTATCCGGTCTTCACCCAGCCCTAACCGTTCATAGTAGAAACTTGAAATTTCACGCGCTCACACACACACTCCTCTCAATGAGTAGGGAAAACAGTTTTTTTTGTGCCCCTAACCGTTCATTGTAGAAACTTACGCACACACACACACACACACACACACACACACACACACACCTCAATGAGTAGGGAAAACAGTTTTTTGTGGGTTCCCCCCGTAAATAGGTTTTAGAGAGGGATTCAATATGCAATTTAAGTTAGTGCTGAATTGGTCACTAGTTTGTGCCCACTTGTTATTTGAAAATTCAGACCTTTTTTAGTGATCATAGCCCAACAAAAGGCAAGAGAAGTAACTTATTCATTGATCACCCCTTTTTGCAACTTTTTAATTGATCACCCCAAACACACCATATATGGGTGGCAGTGATTCATAATTTCCCTTGGAATGCTAGTTTCTTTCTTTTTTCTCATTTTTCACCTATACGTTTTTCACCTTCATCTCCATCCTACTTACTTTTTCTCTTCATTTCATATCTTCTATTTCTTTCTTTTTATCTATTTTCATTCTATTCCTCTTTATTATACTTCTTCCTCCTCTTCTTCTTCAATTCTGCTTTTTGTTTATCATTTCTCCTATTTTTCTTCTATATCATATTTTCCTTTCACCCTCCTTTCTATGAATCTTTCTTCATTTTGTCTGTTCTGTGTTTTTTTATTCTTTCTCCTCTCCTTCTTCACCATCTCCTCCTTCTACTCATTAACATTGCTACATACTTTTCTTCTTCTCTTTATCCCCTCCTCTATCTCTTCACCCTTTCCTCCTCTTCAACTATTGTCTTATCTTCTCCCCTTCATCACATCCCCCCCGTTTCTCTTCACCCTCCTCCTCTTCCCCCTCTGTTTTATATTCCCATTCATCGACATCGCTCTCAACCCGTCCTACACTTCCTATTTTTCCTGCTTTTTCAAAGGTTCATCAGTATTTCAACCTTACGCTGCCTCTTGCCCTCTGTTCTCTTACCTCTCACAAAACAGATTACTTTTTCTGGAGAACTACTTACGAATCTTGGTGCTGCATTCAAATCAATGCAATTAGACTGATTAATGATCCTTTGTCACAACACATCACACTCTGGCACCCCACACCTATTCAATACCCATTAACAGCGTACAACTAGTTAGCCAGTTAACTAGCCACCCAGCTGATAATGTACCTTGTACACGCAAAATGTCTTTTTAAAGTAGTAGGTTGTTACACATGAAATATCGTATCTTTTTTGCATCATAGAGTATAATGCTAAAAAGTGAAAGAATTACTAATGTAATTGCATTTTCTAGCAGATTCAATGTAAAAAGAGATATAATTCTTTATTATTGGTGGTTTTTGAGCCCTTAACAGCAATAGTGCCTACTCAAGTAGTTAGTACAATTTCAAATTAGGACATAATAGCTGCTCAATGACTTGGGCTTCGAAGGATATCATAGAAACACAAGATGAGTGCTCCGTTCTTTCTGTTCTGTTTCTTCTCAAGTATTAGCTTTAGTTAGTAGCTGTTAGTACTGGTTAGTAATTGAGAAGATTGGGAGGAAAAATAGAATATAGTGTTGTTAGCATTTAGAAGATTCAGTTGATCTTTAGATATGCTGGATTTAGGAGATGCCGAAATAGGTGCAACTAGCTTCGTTCACAAGTTGACTTTGACTGGTGAGTATTTCCTAAAAGCGCAGCAAACTCAAGATGCTGAGGTTAACCCTAAGATCAACTGTCTAGACAAGCAGGAAGTGCTTCTAAAAATAGCACAAGCCGACTCCTGTTGTCCTGAGGTCATGACAACATCAACAAAGCTTTTGGTGTGAACACTATAACAGTGCGAACTGTTCAGCATTGTTTCAACAGGTTTAGGTCTGGAAATATGGATACCAATAATAAACCTTAAGGGATGACTAAAACTGTTTTTAATGATAGAGAATGATCAACAGCAGTGGCCAATGACCAATGAACAACAGTTCAAGGACTTTCTGGAGATTTTAAGACTTCATCTCAAGGCAATAGGAAAGATTAAAAAGTTTAAAAAATGGGTACCACATGAACTGAATAAAATTCTCCTTGACAGTGACAGCCATATTGACTGTGTTTAAGCTTACTGAATTGGGATATGAAGTCTTGCAGCATCCTCCATATTCACTTGACATTTCACCTAGGGATGATCATCTTTTCAAGCATTTGGGACTTCAAATCCATAATAAAAGGTTAAATAATAGGATAGCTATAATTCATGCTTCTACTGAATTTGTTACCACTAAACCTAACAAATTTGATAGAGATGGCATATTATCTTTAGGGGGTCGTTGGAAAAAAGTTATTGTTTCAAATCAGTTATATTTTCAAATGGTTCTTCGGCCGATCCATTCTAAGGCCTTCTTCAGGTGTAAAATCCGAGTGTGATGGGTTAAACAGAAATTATGTTTAAAGGGGGGGGGTAGCCCTTATAGCGCATGGCCCGGGTGTTTCTGTGTCTTTGTCCTGTCGGGTTTAGATTTGTTGAGATGTGGAAGCCACATCAGGTTGAAATCCGCACTTGTCTGGCTAATGCATTTAGTCGACATTTTGATGTGAGCTGCCTCTGATTTTTCTCTGCTTCCAACAACATTCTCTGTTATATTTTGATTAAATATTTACCATTTTTTGTTGTTTATATCATCCTTCATTTTATTATTCAAAAGATGACATTTTATATGTAACAACCAATTGACTTTATCATCATACAACCAATATTACTGTGCTATATTTTGCACAATATTTAGATCAGAAGAATATTATTTCACTAACATAAGATGAACAGTGTGTCAGGACTGTGTAGGGAATCATTATAAAATTATTAGTACCACTTATCAGGCATGATGATAGCTATGGTCATTTGCACCACAAAAGTTTGCCTTTTGTCTTTTGCTGGGTTTAATACTGTTTATTTCTTTTTGGCCTGTGTAAATAAAACATATCACTATTCTAATAGTTCTTGAACTTCTGATTGAACTTCTTTTTGTTGTTTGTGTTGTTAACACAATGTTTAAGCCAATCTGTTCTTCGGCCTTTCAGGTGTAATATCTGAATGTGATGGGGTAAACAGAAGTTTTTAACTTCAAAGGAGGCAACCCTTATAACGTAGGATTCGGGTGTTTCTTTATCCTTGCCTTGTTGTATTTTGGCTTCCATACCGTGTCCCTGTTGAGTAGCTGAAGCCACATTGGGTTGAACTCTGCACTTGTCTGACTAATACATTCAGCCGACATGTTGATATGTGCTGCCTCTTTGATTTTTCTCTGTTTCCAACAGCGTTCCCTGTCATTGGAGAAAAACGGAAACAATGTCACACAAACTCGCCCGGGTTTCTAATCAGTTCTTACATTTCTGTGTCAGAGAGAAAGGACTAATACCACCAGGTCTCAGTCTTAAAACTAACTTCTCCAACAAGAAAAAGGCTATTGTTTAACTCTTTCCTCCCTAAGAGACAAATTTGATCCCTGCCTGCCTGACTCCCTTCGTCTAACAAAATGCATTGTGCCCTGAAACTAATCAGCCTATTGCTGACCAAAAAAATACAATGGGCAGTAAATAAATTGCTATATCTCTTAATATTAAATGTGCGCTTACTAAATTTTCAGTGATTATTCCCAATGTATCACTTCTAAAACCATTAAAAAGTTAATCGAAAAAGCTTTTATTATCGATTGATTGGAATTGTCATGATTTAAATTTGAGTATAATTTAAATTTAAACATGTTTTTTTTTTGTAAAGTTTTCGTTGTTTATTTTCAATAATATTAATAAATTATTATCTATAAACTGCTTAGCGGTATCAGGTAATTGTGTAGCTGGTCCAGGAACTTCTGTAAAATCATCAATATTTACGTTCTGCAAGCGATCAGTCCACGGAACGTCTTTTTTTGGTTCATCTTTATCAATCCGTTGTTTATTTTCAATAATAATAAATTATTATCTATAAGCTGCTTAGCAGTATCAGTGATCACTTCAAGTCAACGGATTTCCGTTGTTTACGAGGTACATAAATTTCAACCTCGGAATCGCTTGAATCTTCATCAAAATCACATCTGATATGTTGATAGAATTTTGTTGTAAAATATTTCTTTGAGCAGTTTTTACCATTTCATGCGAAAATCCATCAAATTCCGAATCACTAAAGTCACACTTGGTATTCTAGTCTCGATAAAGATTTGAAATTCCAATGCGTTTGTTTATCGTTAACGGATTAAATGAAAGGAGAAATAGGTCAAAGGTTTCCCCATATGGATTCGTAAGCTTCATTTTGATTGGTTGAGATTCTAAGGGATCCCACACAGACCACTAATATGACTAATCAGAGCCGATTTAACAAACGCTACATAGCACGCCTGTAGTCGTGTTCAGGGAAAGAACGCAATTTTTCAACCACACTGTCAGGTGTGGTCAGGGAGGAATGAGTTAAATGCTAACAGATGTTCTTTTCATTAATTTATGAGAAATTCATTTTAAAAACTCCAGAATTTTTTCTCAGGCTTGTAAACAGTAGAGAGCTGAGTAAACTTGAAAAGCACTTCTAAGATTTCCCTAACATTGTGCAAAAGACGGAGCTAGGAACCTTTGCATCAACCTAATAATTGATTCTTATATATGTTCTGGTCAGTAATCACTACTTGCTTAAGCAAACATGAAAAAGAACCGGTCTGGTTAGTCACTCAATAGAAACTGTCATGTAACCAATGTCTTTTGGCAGAATGCTGTGTTGGGGGTGATCAATTAAAAAATTGGAAAAAAGGCGTGATTAATGAAAAGTTACTTCTCTCGGCTTTTGTTGGGTATTGATCACTACAAAAGTCTGAATTTTCAAAGAACAAGCATGAATGCTGCTGGACACAAACTAAGGGATCAATTTAGCATAAACGTACATTGTAAATTGAACCCTCCACTAAAAACCTATTTTGGGGGGTTTAGCCATAATGAGGAATAAATATTGAAAATGTTGGTGCGGCCTGTACACATGATACATACATATATAGCCAGCCAGTCAGCCAGCCAGACCAACTTAAAAACTGAAGAAACCTATGTTGACAGTTTGGGTTGACAGTTTCTAATAGGTGATTTACAATATTTTTCTTGTTTTTTATATCACAATCATAAATCTCATAAAATATTGATTACTAACAACAAAGTTCCACATGATCGATTTCCTTTTGAAAAAAAATCAAACAAAATGTTATATGCAGAACTTTCCCAAGTACATCAATATTTATAACAGCATTTCTTCAGGAAGACTATGTAACACACGGCTTCCATGCATGAGAGTAGTATGTCTGCTGTAAAATCTGCCGTTTGAAATTACAGGATGATTTGCTGTACATGGTAAATTGATTCTGGTTCCCTGAATGACGTGAGTTTAACCCCTGGGTCAGATAGTGCAAAATATATTAGGTGGCCAGAATAGTTTCTTTAATTTATCCCAGAACTTTTCATCTTTCAGGCAACTTCATAATTCCATCCTCCCAGAACTTTTCATCTTTCAGGCAACTTCATAATTCCATCCTCCCAGAACTTTTTATCTTTCAGGCAACTTCATAATTCCATCCTCCCAGGAGTTTTCATCTTTCAGGCAACTTCATAATTCCATCCTCTCAGAACTTTTCATCTTTCAGACAACTTCATAATTCCATCCTCCCAGAACTTTTCATCTTTCTCAGCAAAGAACTGCTCTAGGTCCTTTTTGCAGGCATCCACAGAATTGAAATTTTAGACATACATATATAAGTAAGTGGAATAAATGATAATAACAAGACTGGCTGCTGCAGGGTCAAACTCCACTCTGACTTATATTCTGACTGAAGATGATTACTGCAACTTTTGTATTGTATGTATATTAAATATGATAACTTTTCCTTAATATCTAAGACTTGTCAATTTTGCTCAGTTAGTAAGGACACCAGCCTAGCAATCACTAGGTTGTAAGTTCAAATCATGGTAGGGGAACAGGGATTTTACATAGCTGTTTACACCCCAAATTTTGGTGAGGATTGTTGTTGTTTTTGTTGTTTTTGTTATAGTAGGAAAGTAAAGTCAACTCCTGACTTTGTCTTGGAGTTCGACAATAGTAATTCAAAGGTGCCTTATTTGCTGTCTACAATTGGATCATGACGAATCCTGAGCATGCTAATGGTGATCGCCTCCCGACCAGCTGGCCAAGATATCCTGTGCAACTTCTCCCAGGATGTTATCTGAGCATGCCACAAGGACCCCCGAAGGGCCGTGGTTCTCTGAACTTCGAAGCCATGGCAGTTTCGAAGAACAGATACTACACTTTGATCTTAGCCAAAAGACCTAACCCGGTTGAATATTATACCATTTCTCTCAAGTAATTCCGGACACTTTTCATTGATTGTTGGTCAGTTGGTCTAATTGGAAGAAGTCTGAATCAATTGCTTGTTTCTCTGGAAGGAGATCATAGTACAGTAAACCCTCGCTTTAACAAACTAATTGGGGGAGGGGGTGGTCAATAAAACAGAAAGTTTGTGATACCCGGGTAACAGTACTTTAACAAATATCAGTTTTGTCTAAAATCACTTTTGTCCCCACAATATCTCCAAAAGTATGACATTTTGTAGGAAGAATTGATGGAATTTTGGGGTGGATCCAAGGATCTTTTTTCGATTGAGTGGAAAAGAATTCCAGGATCCGTCCAAAGATTTAATAAAAAAAATATTTTTCAATCAAAAAAAAATACCTGGATCCACCTCAAAATTTTACCAATTCTTCCTTAGCCCATGGCCAACCATTCAACAAAATGTCATTGAAATTCATTGGGAACTTTTTGAGATATTTTTGAGACAAAACTGATTTTAAACCAAAGTGATTTAAACTAAACTGATATTTGCTAAAGTGATGTAGACAAAAGTGTTATACCTCGTTTTATACCCGATGGTTGCCCCTCGTTCAGTAAATAAGAAGTTCGCTAGTTCATTGGGTAGTTCATTTAGAAGTAAACACACTTATAACGGTTTGGGGATTTTCAGAGGAGTCAGATCTTAATTAATTAGACCTGAACTAATTAAGTTTGGTATATGTTAAATATTTCCATAATATATATATATGTTTTATATAGTTATATGATGTATCATGTTTAGTGTACAGTGTACAGTGTATATACTTTCTAATATCGTATATGTGAACAGTATTAACCCCTACCATCGGTTAATTTGGACAATCGGCTAAAGCGGCCACCCTTCCCCCCTATTAGTCTGTTTTAACAAGGGTTCACTGTGTATATATATATATATTTGTGTATTTTGTGTTTTTAAAGAAACACAATATGTTGAATGTACATAGTGCTCAATATGTTAGTGAATAAATTAATAAAACAATAAAACAGAGCATATAAATATTTTATATATCTTATAGGATTCACTACAGAGTGACAGTCCGTTTCAATGCAACAGGCAACTCATCAGGCGAATGGTTTAAAATCAAAAGCACAAATCATTTTATAAAAAATATTTTTTTGCACATGACACCACCATGTTCAGCTCCTCCCACTTATATTTGTATTCTTATTATTCATTTTTCTCTCATAATATTTATTAGCATCTGGTTTTTACAGGAAGTATTATTTGTGTATATTTGTTCCAAAATAAATTAACATTAAATATTTTGATTTCACTAGACATGGCATTTTATTTTCAAAATATGAACCGTTGAATGCGTGGGTGTGTCTGTATCTCTTGACTTCCAGTGTATGCAGGTCAAATGTCTGCTAGCGATAGATTTAGGTCTATATATAAAATAAAATGGGGTATGTAAGATCGTATGTCTGAATTAGAGACAAGGGTTAAGCGTATATTATATATTGGTCATTCTGGTGTTAATTTATATTTTAAATTCTATATAATACATAATAAAAGATGTTTTATAGGTGAATGTTAAATGTTAGTGAGAGTTAAAATTGAAAATAAAATACATAAAGGACTGAGACTATTAGTATTTTTTTAATCATTGAAGTTATTATTTTTAGCATATTTTAGGATATATACATACTATGTATATGCGGATCAAGTTGTAAAAGGAGGCAGCTCTCAAATTATACAGTAAAAAAATTCAAACTAAATCTTTTTTCCCATTTTTTTTTATAATATTTAATTACAATAGACAAGATAAGGCAAGTCTTGGTTTCCTTTGACAGAGATAATGGACTTTGTTGAATGAAGAGATTACATGGGTAGAAAAAAAAGGAAAAGTTAAGCTTTTAATAGCATTTTCTGCTTGTCAGCATCTTGGAAGAATCGAATGTGGCTGTGTCGTCTTAAGAAGAGCAGAAAACAAAGAAGGCACACAATGAGGTGCTGATAGCAAGATTTTGCTCTCTGTAGACTTAGCTCAGTAGTAGAGAAGCTGATTTTTGACCGAGAGATCAATTTCTTATTTTTATGTTTGTCAGTGTATAGTTATTGTTAAACTCTGTAGATTCACTTTGTTCGCTGTCAACTTCGATATAACAATATAAACGCGTGCACTTCTTGGGGTCTTCAATTCACTTCACTCGAACATAGATGTCTACATGCCAGGACACCAAAACCGCTAACTAATTTGAACACAGTAAAATATTGGAGAAAAGGGACTCCCAAAATGGGAGAGTTCCACTACTGATCATTAACATAGAAAACTAACAGAGTTATCTTTCTTTGTATATGATATATTAACATATTGACAGTTATTGCACATTTATTAGGGAAACATTTCAGAACATTTTATTTTAGTGTGAAAAAAAGTATACAATTTGTATATACAAGCACACATCATAACAATCATATTTACATAATGTCTAAGGCCTTAAACCTTTTGCAATGGTGTAATAAACATCATAATTCTTAAAATCATTTACATCTGTTGATAGTACTACATATTCCGGTAATCTATTCCAAAGTCCTACCACTATTGCAAAAAAAGAATTTTCTGATATTCAATCTACTTCTATTTGCTTCTACCGTATATGTGTGGCCTCTCAGTCCCTTGTACCCCCTTCTAGTAAAAAATACATCAGGTTTTATTACTTCTAAACCGTGCATAATCTTAAACATTTCTATTAAGTCTCCCCGATCCCTCCTATTTTCTAACGATGTTAACCCTAACACTTTTAGCCCATCCTCATGGCTCATACTTTTCAATTCTGGTACTAACTTAGTTGCTAGTCTCTAGACTTTTTCTAAAAGATATTTATTTTTCTCCAAGAATGGTGACCAGGCCTGTGCACAGTACTTGAGGTGTGGATGGACATAAGTCTTATATATTATAAGGAAAGAGTCCTTGTCTATATATGAAAAGGTATGCTTAATCAGTCCTAGCACTCTCTTTGCCTAGTAGCAGCAGAGTTTATCAGTTACTATGATACCAAGATCCTTTTCATCAT
>VCCN01001705.1:1297994-1309095 GCA_006491835.1 Architeuthis dux
CAGTACAACTCTATATATACACAAATATATACAGCTCAATGTGTATCCATATATGAACATATATTTTATTTTGTGTGTGTGCAACACTTTCCAATGAACGTGCAGATACAACACTGCATAGAAGGCCAGGAAACAAACACTTTGATCCCAGGCAGAGCGCACAGATACTCTGATCCTAGGTAGAAGTTTCAATCCATATGTAATTAATCTCATCATTTTTTACAGTAATATGCTAGTATATATATAAATTAGGGTCCTTATTTTGCAACTTTCTAAAAAGTGAAAGCATTCCATATTAGTTGTGATGAGACACCCCAAAGTTTTTTCCACAATCAATTAATATTTAGGGTAGGCTCAGTGATCTTGAATTTTAGTAAAGCTAAAGAATAGATAATCAATGGAAGACACATGCGAAAACACGGTGGTAAGAAGAGGGGGGTGACAAGAGGAGGAGGGGTTGTGGGAGGAGTTTTTACTAATTTTTGTAAAAAAAAGTTCAAATTTCGCCAATTAGGCAATTTCACCGGTTCGGCATAACATATATATATAAATAAATATATAATAGGTTTGGTTAGTCACTCAATAGAAACTGTTACATGTCCAATGTCGTTTGGCAGCATGCCATGTTGGGGGTGATCAATTAAAAAAAATGGAAAAAGGTGAGTTCAATGAATAAGTTACTTCTCTCACCTTTTGTTGGACATTAAAAAGTATGAATGTTCAAAAAACAAGTATGAACATAGGCGGACACAAACTAGGGACCAATTTAGCATAGATTAATATTGTAAATTGAAACCCCAGCAAAAAAATACTAGACAATAAGGAGTAAATGCTGAAATTTTCATCACTTTAGTTCCATTCCTGCATCCTGTACACGTGATACATACAGCCAGCCAGACCAACTTAACAACTGAAGAAACCTATGTCCACAGTTTTGGTGACAATTTTAACTTTCTCATTTCTCTTTCAGATGTATTGACAGCATAAACATGGCAACTTTTAATCTGACACAGGGAATTAAAACGCCCACCGTTCTCATGGCCCTAGCCACCAACCACAGCGACTTGGAGATCACCAGCTTCTTGAACTATGTCCTTCATGTTCAAGGTCAGGAATGAGCTGGAGGTCTCTGGCGGGACGTTTCATCCATGGCCAAAAGAAAGAAACATTCTCAGCGGTCAGACGACAACCCCAGCAAATTGATGAGGGCTATCGCAGATCAGTTCAAGGTGGTGAAGTCTGCTATCAGACATGTGATGCACAAGGTCATCAGATACGAGTCGTACGTGATGCGGTAAGAGCATTTCATGTCCGACAAGACCCAGGACAACAAGGAGCCTGGCTTGCTCTAGTTCTTCTCTAATGTGGACCAGATGGTGAATAGGAGGTATGACAGGTGGCTACAGCAGAACCCACAGAGGTACCCACAGTGATGCATACCAAGTTCCCATTGTCTGTGATGGTCCTGGGTTCATGAGCAATAAGGGCCATGTCATGCCACCCTACTTCTTCCCACAGGGCTTCCAGTCAATGCCACTGCCTACATCAAGGTGCTGAACATGGTGGTCAAGCCCTGCATCTAGGGGATGGCCAAGGGGAGGCTGTACATGTTCCAGCAAGATTCCCCATGGCACACGGGGGCCCAGGAATGGTTAGCCGAGAATTTTCATGATGTGACCCCCAGCATGTGGATCCCCTGGACTACTATGTCTGGGGCATCGTCGAGAGGGAGACCAACCAGCAGTCTCACAATACTAAGGACTCATTGAAGGCTCCCATTGTGGAACCACCTGATCCAGGCATGGAGTCACTTCCAAGGCCGCATCCAGGCTGTCCTCGAGGCTGGGGGTGGTTTTATTAAATAACATGTTTCTTTATATCTAGTTTAACATGCTTACCAATTTTTATGAAAATATATTGATTTTTTTTCTACTGAATATCTTTGTTTTTCTTTAATTTATAATTTGTTTTCAATTACCTGGCGCACCCTGTACTATAATGACAATGAATGTTTGTTTGTTTGCTTGCTACTATGTTTTTTATAGCCGGCCACACGGCTGTACTCTAGTGGCTGCAAATTTGTCAATAAGGCTAACTTGACCCCAGGTTTAACATAGGGTAGGGGTGCTGACCTTTGAGGTTTCTACAGGTTCTCTGATGCATGTTGATCTAGTTTGACTGCCAAAAAGTGATAAAAAAGCTCTAAATTTTTTCAAATTCTCAAATACGGCCAAAAACCACCAAAGAGATGCTAAAAATGGTCAAAAATAGCTCCAAAATGGCCAAAAACAGACAAAGTCGAAAATGCGCTTTTTGCACTGCCAAAAACAAGAAACACGCTAAATTTAGCGTGAAGTGCGCTAAATTGGCAACACTGGATCAATGTTGATCTTTTTCTATCTCTTAGAGTTATCCCTAGCATTGCTCTTTCCATGGCTCTCTGTGCTATTCTGAGTTGGTTTTCAGCTCGTTTGGTTAATTTCCATGTTTCGCATCCATACGTCATGGCTGGTATTATGCAGCCGTTGTATACTTTACGCTTTAGGAACATCGGCAAGGTGCTCTTCAGAATGTCTCTATTCATACCAAATGCTTTCCAGCCTATCATTATGCGTCATTTTATTTCGCAGGTATGGTCTTTCTCTAGCTTTATTACCTGGCCTAGGTAGATGTATTCATCGACATCTTCTAGAGTCTCACCTTCTATCTTTATGACCTTTTTGGGGACCTTATCGTTGAACATTATTTTTGTCTTCGTTCTGTTCATCTTTAAACCTATTTTTTTACTTTCCCTATTTAGATCGGTTGGCATATTTTGTAATTCTTCGGATGCTTCTGACGTCATGGTATATTATATCTTGGAAGAATCAGTTTGTTGTGAAATAATTTCCGCTTGTAAGACTTGCCTTGTACCTATGCTGAGTTTTTGAATTAACTTTAGATTATTTTTTCCATTTTGTTTTCACCATTACTACACAATTTAAATGAATTCAATCATTGATAAATAAGGCATCTGAATTAAATTTAATGGAGTTGTTTACACTTGTCCTCATTTCTTTATGCCTTTTTAGAAAATTTCTGTCTTTCTCTTTGCCTTTTCTTTATTTGTCGTCCTTTTTTCTTTATTTGTCGTCCTTTTTTCTTTCTTTTTTCTGTTTTAATTCAGTCTCTTTGCAGCAATTATAATATCTTCTGTTTTATTATCGAATCTACAAAAATTCAGTGTATCAACTTCCCACCCACCATCCAAATCTTTAAGAATCTCTGTTTAAAAGAATCAATTTTCTCTTCTTTTTAGAAAGCCTTTCTTCCACATAATTTGGATTTTAGCATTATCAAATTTTCTAAATTCAAATAATTTGAAGTAAATGCAGTTAATGTCTTTTACAAACAAGCATCATTTTCCCTTCTCTCTCTGTACATAAATAAAATGTATACAAATGTACATGTTTCAAGTAATGGGATTGTGTATGTATGATAGATGTGGTTAGACAATGTGGAAAAAGAAAGGAATGAGAAAAGCTTGTTACATCTCAAACATGTTTATTATCACGAAGATAAATCTTTATGTATTTCGTCGCTGCGAGCGACGTCTTCAGAAGAAAATTGAACATGGCAGAGTCCTTGTGGTCATCCATGTGGTGTGCAATGAATGAGCCTAGATGTGTTTTTTGTAGTCCTGCGGTCATTCATATGGTGTGCAATGAAAATGACCGCAGGACTACACAAAACACATCTAGGCTCAATTATTGCACACCACATGGATGACTGCAGGACTCTGCTATGTTCAATTTTCTTCTGAAGACGTCACTCACAGCGACGAAATGCATAAAGATTCTGTCGGATTCCCTCACATCCATACAACAAACACACGTATGTATGTATGTATCTATCTATATATTCTTGTTTTCTCATATCTAGCTATCTATTTCAGTCCGTACAGATCTATCTCAGTCTATTTTATCTATCTATCTATCTATCTATCTATCTATGTGGATATATGTTTTCCTTTTTACTCTCTCTCTATCTCTCTCTCTCTCTCTCGCTGTACATAAATAAAATATATACATGTATATAAATTATAAATGTACATGTACATATTTGCATGAATAAATACAATATTTATTTACATAAACATATATATGATAATTATAATGACATTTATTAGTGAGAGCCTATATTTGCCCGGCGTCGGTGTGAGCGACTGCTAAATGAGCGGCCTAAATCGTAAATGTGAATAAAGAAACGAACTTCGTGCGGGGATCGAACCCGCGTCCACCTTGGTTGGATCTTCGTTAGTTCAGTCGGTAGAACAGCACCACGTATAGGTGACTTCCAAGGTGGACGCGGGTTCGATCCCTGCACAAAGTTCGTTTCTTTATTCACATTTACGATTTAGGCCACTCGTTTAGCAGTTGCTCACACCGACGCCAGGCAAATATAGGCTCTCACTAATAAATGTCATTATAATTATCATATTCTGTCGATTGGATATAAAATTATCCATCATTTGATTTCATAAACATATATGCAAATAGAGTTCTATGTATAAGTATATAAATATTTAGTCTTATATTTTTGTATCTATGTCATGCGGAAATATATACACATGCACACACACAGTTGGATGTAATGAAATTGTGTGTGTATGTATATTTATGTATGTATGTATGTATCTATCTATCTATTCTTGTTTTCTTATATCTACCTATCTATTTCAGTCTTTTCATATCTATCTATCTATCTATCTATCTATCTATCTATTACAAACCTTCAACTAAAACTGTCACCAAAACTGTCAACATAGGTTTCTTCAGTTTTCAAGTTGGTCTGGCTGGTTGGCTATGTATGTATGTATGTATGTATGTATCATGCATACAGACCGCAAATGGAGCTAGAGGGCTGAAAATTTCAACATTATGTCTAGAAAAAGAAATTTCCCTTTTAACTAGGTCTTTAGTGGGAGGGTTCAATTTGCAATATATGTTCATGCTAAATTGATCTCTCAGTTTGTGTCCAGTAGCATTTATGCTTGATTTTTTTGAAAATTCAGACTTATTTTTTGATTGATTGATTGATTTGTTTAGTGGCATATCAACCCTTGATGGGTCATTTAATGCTGAAATCAGTTTAAAATCCCCAAAATAGTGTCTTGCGACTTTGATAAACGGTTAATTTTTTTTTTTAATTAGAGTCTTGTGACTTTGGTGAAAGGTTATTGTTTTTAAACTAGAGTCTTGCGACTTTGGTGAACACTTATTTTTAAAAAAAATAAAGTCTTGCAACTTTGGTGCAAAACCAGGTGGCGCCTGTTTGGAGGGGTCGGTCTTACCAATCTGCAGGGGATGCTGTCGGCATATTCTAGGCCCCAGCCTGACAGGACCAACAAAATGCAAGAGAAGTAACTTATTCATTAAACACCCCCTTTTTTCCGATTTTTTAATTAATCACCCCAACATGGCATGCTGCCAAAATATGTGACAGTTTTTAGTGAGTGACTAACCAGACCTGCCTATCTATATATGTAGATATGTGTAGGTGGAAATATTGCTGTATACCTTAATGTAATTGAAAGAAATTATTAAAAAAGAAAAATGAAGGTCTTGCACATATTGAAATCTACTGAATATTCAATAATAATGGTATTTTGTCTTTCTTATTGATTGAAAAAGAAGCAGAAGTGGTGAAATAGATAATACTTTTCCTTTTGTTGTTAAAATGCAGTTCTTGTAATAAATTAGTGTTGTACATTTTGTGTGAAAATTTAAACACATGGACAATTTTGTCTCTTTTTTTTCCCAATTAGAAACCGTCAACCAAAACTGTCACCAAAACTGTCAACATAGGTTTCTTTCAGTTTTTAAGTCCGTCTAACTGGCTGGCTGGCTTCACAGATAAAATCAATCTTTTAGAAACCGTCAGCCAAAGCTGTCAACATGGGTTTCTTCAGTTTTAAGTTGGTCTGGCTGGCTATCGTGCGTACTGGCCACACCAATGGAACTAGAGGACTGAAAATTTAAACATTTACTCCTTATTATGTTTTGAAAAAAACTTTTTTTGTTTTTTTTTAACCCCCCCCCCCCATAATAGGTTTTTAGTGGGCGGTTCAATGTGCAATGTAAGTTTATGCTAAATTGATCACTGTCCTCTTGTTATTTGAAAATTCAGACGTTTTTAGTGATTACTGCCCAACAAAAGGCAAGAGAAGTAACCTATTAATTGATCACCCCCAACACGGCTTGGTCACAAGACGTTTTCTATTGAGTGAATAACCAGACCTAATATTTCTGCACAGAAGAGGAGATACAAAAGGTAAGCATATCACAAAAAAAGATAAATATTTGCTATATCTATATGTACAGTATACAAGATACAGGTTGTCTAATTTAGCAGGGAAAATGGAATCAGCAATCCGAGTTCAAATACCAGCTGAGACGGTTTTGTTCACTTTGCTCTTGGGAAAGGTATGAATCCACCCCCACCACCAGCTTGGGTTAAATAGCAGAGCAGACTGGGCTCTTCAGCCTTGGTTGACAATCAGTCTAGGAGACAGACAACTCTGATTTTGTACCATGATGCATCTGTGTGTTGCACGGCCAAGATACCATTGTGGAAACTCTGGCACTTGGTGAGACTGGTTTTTCGGGTCACCGCTGAAAATGGGAAGATGGGTCATCTCGAAAGATAACGAGGCAATGCGAAAAATAGGTGTTTTTAGTAATTCGATTTATTTGCAGTTTTTAGAAACTGCCTGATAAAATGAGAAGACAGAAAGCAATTTATTATTTCCTACATCTATTCCTCACACCCCCCCATCCCATCCTCAGTCACCCGTTTTCATTGTACCGTGGTCAACTCCTACTGATCATAGTAGTCCCAACGCCTGGTCCTAGGCATTCCAGGTCTGTCCTGTCCCACTTCGTTTTGCCAACTGATCTCCCTCCGAAATAACTTCCCCTTTCCTCTTCCCAGCCAATCCACCCATTGCCCATAGCTACCCTCATTCCCTGGTGACCTACTTTCCGTAGAAGACCTTTTTAAACTCAAATTTCTTCTGAGACACTATACTAACATGCAAAAATGCTCTATTTCTATTAGCCCCTGCACTACTTTGCTACAATTTCAAACCACTTGCTGGTCACAAGCCCGGGTTAAGGAAAAGTGGTCGCTGTTGGGCTGGCAACTCTATTCCTACTTGCTACTGAAATCGCAGCAGAATCACCCCAAAAATGCGTGGTATGGTTGCAGCATCATGCTCCATGAGGAATCTACCAGAATAAACAAATAGATATACTATAATTTTGGAAACTATACATATTATTTATATATCATTTATAAACTACCATTTGAATGTATGTATATCTTCAAAAGATAAATACTTAGACAATTCTTCACAGAAGAGTGGGCACAAAAAGCAAATATATCATAAAAGAGATAAAATCAATCTTTTCATGTATAGCAGAAACTGCCAACCAAAACTGTCACCAAAACTGCCAAAATGGGTTTCTTCAGATTTTAAGCTGGTCTGGCTGGCTGGCTGTCTGGCTGTCTGGCTGGCTGGCCTGCTATGTATGTATCACACGCACAGGCTGCACCAATTGAGCTAGAACAACACAAACAACAAGGAGTTCAATCGTCCAAAGAACTATTTGAATATATAGAATTGTTCTGTGCTATCATTAATAGGGATTCAGTTTCTCTCTCCAAATGTCCTCTGTATAACCATGTCCATGTCATTTTATCTGTATCTGTGGAGTTGCTTTTCTTAACATTTTTGGTTTCTTGTTTTGGTTTTCTGTTCTTTTTGTTCTTTTGCGAAGAGTGGGAGAGAAATAAGGAGAACTGTCAGTCTGTCCCCAACAGGGACAGTGGTTTTGTGCCTTCCGACTCCGCTGATGTCTGTTTATTCTGGGTCCTGAGTTTTCTTGTTCGGGTCTGCTCTTCTGAGTTCCTTTATCAGGTTTGAACGCCCAAGCTGTGTCATTTCCAGACCCCACATCCTGTCTTTTTGGACACCTACGCATATGCTAAGGTGGCCGGGTCACCTCCATTTCTGCACAGGTGTTGACCTGGAAATGATCCTTTCATGGCAGCATATCATAACACTACAACCTATGGTTGTCATAACCAGTCTTTCATTCCTCTGTCTTGTGTAATCCTCAAGTCCTTTAAAGGCTGGGTTGTCATAATCCTCAATGCTGATGCGTCCTCTTCCTTCAATTTGCAATGTAAGTTTATACAAAATGGATCCCTTAGTTTGTGTCCGGCAGCATTTATGCTTTTTTTTTTGAAAATTCAGACTTTTTTTAGCAATCACTGCCTACAAAAGGTGATCACCCCATTTCCAATTTTAATTTAATTGGTCACCCCCAACATGGCATGCTGCCAAAAGATGTTGGTCATGTGACGGTTTCTATTGAGTGACTAACCAGACCCGTTTTAGATTTTTCAAGCTATCTTTTCAAACTTGCAAAATATAAATTGGAGGTCAGATTTCTATTCATAAATCCTTGAGAAGTCACATAGATTAAATTCTTTGAAAATATGAGAAACATTTTACAAATTTATATAGACAATGCAACACAAGCAGTGTGTCTATCTATCTATCTACCTACCTATCTATCAATCAATCTATCTCTTTCTATCTATCTACTTATCTATCAATCTTAGCAATAATATCTATTCCAGTCTGCTCGTATCTATTTATCTATCTACCTATGTCAGTCTGTTAATTAGATGAATAAGTTACTTCTCTTGCCGTGCGCAGTGATCACTAAAAGACTGAATTTTCAAAAAAACAAGCGTGAATTCTGCTGGACACAAATTAAGGGATCAATTTAGCAGAAACATAGATTGCAAATTGAACCCCCCACTAAAAAACTATTTAGGGGGAGAATTTTCAATAATATTTCATAATAAGGAGTAAATGTTGAAATTTTCAGCCCTCTAGCTCCATTTGTGCAGCCTGATACAAACATACTTACATACATAGCCAGCCAACTTAAAAACTGAAGAAACCTATGTTTACAGTTTTGGTGGCAGTTTTGGTTTAACAATCCTGTGTCCCCAAGGTACCGGGTACCTCATTATGATGTATATTAAGCTTAGTAAAGTACAAAACCAAAAGAATGGGGCACCCAGTGATGATCAAACTCATTACAGTAGTAATGGTCTGTGAGACTAACTGGCTAACCATTACTCCATATTGGAGTGTCAACTTAGTACAGTACAGGACCACAAGTGTGAGACACCTAGATAAGATCGAACTCAACACAGCAATGATATGTGAAACTAGTTGTCCCTGATGGAAAAAAAGCCGAGGATTATCATTCAATGGAATGTTGAATGTAGGCTTGTGGAGAGATTCTACCTGGGGGATGGTGAGTTATGGCCGATCTGATTGTTTGTTTACATTTTATAAGCAAAAACATTGTCTTTTTTTACAATTGGGAAAATTTCTCAAATCTTGAGCAATTTTGCTGAAATGATGAAAAAAAAACCAGGAATTGAAAAATAGTGAGTTATGGTCAATCCGATTGTTTGTTTACATTTTATACGTAAATAACCATATGTCAACATGCAAAATGATTGAACTTTGGAACTGCTGAACCGATTAGAATGAAAATTATTATACAGGTTCTTGGTCAACTAATTACTGAAAATATATAACACTTTAAGAATTTTATGGTTTGAATAAAAAGAAATCTGTTAATCTGAGTTAACAGTCCTAATAAACAACTAATTGCCACTCTCTCTCTATTTCAACCATATTCTGCCAAAGGCCTTTATACTTTTAAGATTTTTTTAAAGCTTAGGCCAAAAATGTAAGGTACTCAGTGATGATAGAACTCACTGTGTGCCATAGCGAAGAGGTGCATAAATGAAAATAGATGGATAGATAGATAGATAGATAGATAGATAGATAGATAGATTTATAGATAGATAAACAAGAAAAGAAATCGGAAGTTCAAAACATACAGATTAAAACTAACTACAGTCGACTGGACACTTATGATAAACAAGAGTGGAGCTTTGGATAACATCAAAGGGTGACTCAGGAGAAAGGGAAATAAAAGTCAAAGCATTGACTAAAATTCAAAATATATAGACTAAACAAAGTGAATGAATTTAACTCTTAGAAACTATAAACAAGGACAGTATAAATAGGACTGACAGAGCAAAGACAAGAGAGTGTGTCCCCCAGATACCGACAAAGTTGCCTCAACAGTTGGTCTCTCTCTCTCTCTCTCTCTCTCTCTCTCGGTTTTATGGGAATATCTGTGTGACAAGAATTTAGAATTATGAATAAACAATATATTCTTTAGCCAGAGAAATCGTCTCTGTCACGATTCTTCATTACATTTGAGGCCAATTTTTTCTAGAGACCAGCCTCCATCTGCTTGAGGTCCAGACACACCAGTGCAACAATAACAAGTGCCGAAAGCAAACGAGGAGTATATTACACCCGTTATGTAACACTGACGCAATTCCGGAGAGATCGACAACATCGACAACACCCTGTAACATAACAACTGCAACACGAGGCCAAACATGTAAGTTGCTCAGTGATGATGGAACTCACTGCAGCAGTAATGAGCTGTGAGATTAGCTTGTTAATCGTTGTTTCATGACAAGCTACCAAGCTTAGTAGAGCACATGGCCTCAAGTGTTGAACAACTAGTGAAGATCGTATTCTCTACAGTATAGTTTAAGATTAACTTGTTAATGAGAGTGCTGGATTAACTATGCATCAGATGCTACAGGCCCAGCATTTTCAAGGGCCCCGCACTAAATGCTTGCAATCTATCAATTTAGATTCAGTGATTCTGTACGTGCTCTTTTACTATAGTACTCTACTGACCTCAACTTTTATGAACGACTGGGTGTTTAAGGTTAGAGCTTTCAGCTAATTATCACCATTAATTTAATCACCGCTACCCACAACAGACCGGTTTAAACACTGTTGCTGGGTTTAGGTTATTCATGTGTTCTATGTATCTACCGGCCCTGTCAGCTGGGGCCTAGAATGCGCCGACTGCATACCCTGCTGAGGGATAGGACCCCTCCCTCCCCCAAAAAACAGAGGCCACATGTTCTTTCA